>CM060117.1:25698121-25890621 GCA_030522415.1 Channallabes apus
AGTTCGCTCAGATACTGCGGCGCGAGACCATTTAATGCCTTATATGTCAAGAGTAGTATTTTAAAATCAATGCGAAATTTCACAGGGAGCCAATGCAGTGAAGATAGGATAGGGGTGATGTGCTCATATCTTCTGGTTCTAGTGAGGACTCTCGCTGCTGCATTCTGGACTAGCTGAAGCTTGTTTATGCACCTAACTGAACAACCAGACAGTAAGGCATTACAATAGTCCAACCTAGAAGTGATAAAAGCATGAACTAGTTTTTCTGCATCATTTAGCGACAATATATTTCTTATTTTGGCGATATTTCTAAGGGGAAAGAATGCTATCCCGGTGATATTATCTACATGAGCTTCAAATGAAAGGCTGGAATCTATAATCACGCCGAGGTCTTTTACTGTTGCACTTGACGGAACAGAAAGGCCATCTAAAGTTACGGTGTGATCTAAGATTTTACTTCTAGCTGTATGCGGTCCTATGACTAGAACTTCTGTCTTATCCGGATTAAGCAGAAGGAAGTTAATTAGCATCCAATTTCTTATGTCCTGAACACATTGCTCAACTTTAGTAAGATGGTTTTTCTCATCAGGTTTTGTTGAGACGTATAGCTGTGTGTCGTCAGCATAACAATGAAAACTAATACCATGCTTACGGATTATGTTGCCCAGAGGAAGCATGTAAAGGGAAAAAAGCAGTGGGCCTAAAACTGAACCCTGCGGAACGCCAAACTCCACTAGAGAACATGCAGAATAATCACCATTTAAGTCTACATGCTGATAACGATCGGTCAAATAGGATCTGAGCCAGGAGAGGGCTGTACCCTTAATTCCTACTAAATTTTCTAATCTGTGAAGAAGAATAGCATGATCAATAGTGTCAAAAGCTGCACTGAGGTCGAGTAATACAAGCATAGTTACACAACCCTGATCAGAGGCCAATAGGAGGTCATTTACTACTTTAACGAGTGCTGTTTCTGTGCTGTGATGAGGCCTAAATCCTGACTGATACAGTTCATGTATGCCATTTCTATGTAGATATGAGCATAGCTGCTCCGCTACTATCTTTTCCAGAATCTTAGAGATAAAGGGGAGGTTTGATATTGGCCTGTAATTGGACAGCTGACAGGGGTCGAGGTCAGGTTTCTTAATTATTGGTTTAATAACTGCTACTTTAAAAGATTTTGGAACATAACCAATGCTGAGTGAGGAATTAATTATTCTCAACATCGGTTCTGTTATTACTGGTACTATCTGTTTAAGAAAATGTGTCGGTATAGGATCTAATATACAGGTTGATGAATTTGCAGAAGAGATGAGTGAAATTAGTTCATTCTCTTCAAGAGGAGTAAAGTATTCTAGGTTTGAATCTGACATGGCTAGGTTAACATCAGTATCAATTACATTGTTTGGTTTCAAAGCCTCAATTTTATGCCTGATATTTACAATTTTATTATTAAAAAAGTTCATGAAGTCCTCACTATTGCATGATGTTGTTGTGGAGATTTCTGTAGTGGTCTTATTTCTGGTTAATTTGGCTACGGTATTAAATAAAAATCTAGGATTATTTTTATTTTCTTCTATAAGAGTGGAGAGATACGTTGATCTAGCTACACTAAGAGCTTTACTATAGTTCAGGATACTTTCTTTCCATGCTATTTGAAATACCAACAATTTAGTTTGACGCCATTTACGCTCTAATTTCCGAGCAGTCTGTTTTAAAGTGCGCGTGTGATCGTTATACCAGGGAGCGAGTTTCTTATCTCTAATAATTTTTCTTTTAGCTGGAGCTACATTATCTAAGGTACAACGAAGTGTCGACTCTAAATATTCAGTCGCCTGATCAAGTTCTGTGGGGTCAGACGGTGGCCTAATCGAAGTTGGTAACTCTGGGAGATTACTGATAAAACTCTGTGTGGTAGTTGATGTGAATGTACGTTTAATACGGTAGCGCGGTGCTGTGCGTACATTATCACTGTGACACACTTGAATGGAGACAAGATAGTGATCTGAGATAATTTCAGACAGTGGAATTGTGAATACATTTCTTATAATTAATCCGAAGAATATTACTAAATCTAAAGTGTGACCTGCTTTATGAGTGGGTCCTACTACACACTGATTTACACCTACGGAGTCCAGTATGGATATAAATGCTGTTCTCAGAGGGTCTTCTGGATTCTCAAAATGAATGTTAAAATCTCCAGCAATTAACACTTTGTCTACAGAAATGACCAGGTCTGAGATGAAATCTGCAAATTCACTAAGAAATTCAGAATACGGCCCTGGAGGTCTGTAAATTATAATTAGTGGAATCGACTGAGCTGATTTAATATACTTAAATACACTTATGTTACTATAGAGAATTTCAAATGAGTTAAATTTGTGTCCGTGTTTTTGTACGATAGACAGATTATCATTATGAATAACTGCGACGCCTCCTCCTCTACCAGTTAACTGAGGCTGGTGTATGTAGCTGT
Organism: Channallabes apus; assembly: GCA_030522415.1. Classification (NCBI taxonomy): domain Eukaryota; kingdom Metazoa; phylum Chordata; class Actinopteri; order Siluriformes; family Clariidae; genus Channallabes; species Channallabes apus. The sequence goes on from CM060117.1 coordinate 25,700,598, forward strand.
ATCCAGGAGGACTAGCTTCATTTAGAGCTACATACTCGTCCTGTTTAACCCATGTTTCAGTTAAACAGAGTATATCAAACGCCTGATCTGTGATAATTTCATTAACAATAACTGCTTTTGATGTGAGAGATCTAATATTTAACAATCCTAGCTTCAGATCAGAGGTGCCGGCTGCGCATTCAGTATGATCTGAGTTTGTGGTCTTTATGTTAATTAGATTATTGAAACAGACTTTCTGGGTCTTTCTACATTTTTGCTTAGATCGGGGAACAGACACAGTCTCAATATGGTGAACCCTGAGTGACGACTCTATGCAGCTAGCAGACGGTTGGTTTAGCCTGTCTGTCTGCTCCCTGGCCTGGGCTCTGGATTGTCACCGATTAACTAGACCTCTACTGAGACTATGAGCTATACTACAGGAAATGAGAGCAGCACCTTCCCGAGTGGGATGGACACCATCCCGCCCTAACAGGCCAGCTTTGCCCTCAAAGGTCTTCCAATTATCTATGTAGCCCACATTATTTTCGGAGCACCACCTGGACATCCAGCGGTTCAGCGACCATAACCTGCTGTAAGCTATGTCGCCACGTCTCATTGGGATGGGACCAGAGCATACTACTTCATCGGACATCGCCTTCGCTAATTTAAACACCTCTGTAAAGTTATTCTTACTAACCTCTGACTGACGAAGGCGTATATCATTAGCTCCAGCATGTACCACTATCTTAGAGAACCTATGCTGTCCTAGAGCCCTAAGATTACCTGCTATGTCCGGTGCTCTGGCTCCCGGGATACACCTAACCACTGCCGCTGGCGCCCCTAAAGGTCTAGCTAATGTCACGTGTCTCAGTATAGAGTCTCCTATAACCAGAGCTCTTTCAGGTTTCTCAGCGGGTGCAGCACTGAGGAGAGCAAACCTGTTGGACACGTGAGGCGCAGAGGAGGTGTGCTCCGGTGGGCTAGCCTTAGCGTTAGCTTTGGCTGAACGAGTATGCCGCAGAGTCGTCACCCACTCGCCCCGCTGTGAGGGCTCTAATGCCGGAGTCGGGGGCTGTTTATCTCCGCCTGTGGCACCCAGACTGTCCGCTACATGAATAACGCTGCTCTCACACTGTCTAACCCTCTCTAAAGTCTGGATGCGCTCCTCTAATGCTGATATCTTCTCCGTCAGAGTGCTCACTAACACACACCTATCACAAATAAAATTAGCACTAATGACGGAGGAAGAATGTCTAAACATCCTGCACTCTACACACTGAACAAGCTGAACGGTAGACATTATAACGTACCCTCTGTGTCGGAGTTTTAGTTGTTTGGAGATGAATTCCGTTTATTGTTTTTAGATGAGGAAACTCGCGCGTTGCGAAACTTTCGCGGCAACAATACGAAAACAACACAATACAACACGGCGTGGCTGCAGCTGGAGTTTGTCGTGTTCGAGGTAAGTTTAGCTTTCTTTTTTGGATGTGATTCTCGCTTTCATGACTCCCAATTAATGTTCATCTTAATCTCAGGACGTACAATTAGCAATTTCAGTTTTTAATAGTGTGGAGATTCACAAAACACCGTTTTCGTGTAAAAACCTGAACCTACGGAGCCCCCATGGGTCCTGTGGTAAATAAATAAAATAATAACGAACCGAGCGCGCGGATTAATACACCGAGATGTGTGTTTCTTACCCCCACCCCGAGTGAAAACGGCGTGTTCAGACAAAGGCTCGCCAGTTAGATGCCATTTCTGAACAAACTGAGTCGTGTGTGTTAAAGCATTAAATGGTAAAAGAGCACTAGCAATAAACGTTTTTTTTTTCTGAAGCCGAACTTTATTAATGAGTTACGAGTAAAGAACCTGTACATATGTTCATACAGTATTGACAGCAGCTCTAATTTACTGCGGTAAAGCCAGCCGCGGTTCAGAAAAACACGGTCAAGCCAGCCGCGATTGATTTTAGAGCGTATGGGAGAAATTTTTATTTGATTTCATTTGATTTTACTTACTTTTGGGGGGTTAGAAGATACCTTATCAGTATATAATCGTGGATGTGCGTGCAAGCTGGGACATAGGCTTCTTTGTGTGCATTGCATATAGGAAACCCAAGCTTTACATTGGGGGGGCTAAAGACGGCCCTTTAATGAAACCCAGATGTTGCAGAGAGGAGGGGCAGGCATTGCATATGTACTATATCACACAGCAAGAGAATTCAGTTGCTCCACGGACACAGCTCCGGCCTTGTTGTTTGATAATAAAGGTCGTAATCTTCTGTAAGCAAAGCCCGACTCTGAGTATTTTTCCACAACATAATGGCGCTGCGAGCAGGGTGGAAAAAGGGCAAAGGTGACTGACCGACGTGGGCTTCCTTGGTCAGCAACACAACCAGGTGGCCACTTACAAAGGTAAGCAACTTTTGCTTATATACTTAGGTTGTGTTGTTGGCTGAGGATCACCCATGGTGGTAAGGACTCCTAATAAAGGCCTCTCCAACTCAAGTAATTTAAAATGGGCTTTGTTTCCAGAAGAGAATGCATGCATCAGATTACTAACAGTTGTACTGATAGTGAATTGAGAAGATAAGCATTGCATTGGTCTGGGTGTTGTCAAGTGGGCATTGATTGATGGCAACAGTAACAGACGGTATGAGGAAGCGCATTTGAGTGTCTATTTGTTTTGTTAAGTGGGCTTTGATAGATAACAGGACAGGAAAAAGGTAGATAATCTCGGTATTAATTTGTACTCATTGTCAAGTGGGCCTTGATGGATGGCATGGGTAGTGCAGCAAATTAATAAGGAATTGCGCTTAATTAGTTATATTGCTTGTGTAAGGTTACCCAGCAATTAATAAAAAAAATACCCTTTGTATGAGGAACGTACTGTTGTATGTCATAAGCAATTTTTGTAGCCACCGTAAATGTTATATGGTATGTGTTGGGTGGTGTGGTAATTAATTGATATCTCTTCGTATGTGGAATGTACAACTGTACATCATAAGAAATCACCCCTTATGTTTTATTGATATGAGTGACAGGGGTAATTAATATCTCTTCGTATGGGGAGCACGATTTGTGCCATTAAGTTGATTTAAGTTGAATTCAATTGCAATTGTTTGTGTCTGTGATTTGTTTCTGTTTGAGTGTGTGAGAGCTCTATGTTCGCCTAGTGTGTGTGTGTGTGAGAGAGAGAGAGAGAGAGAGAGAATTGGTTGAATGAGATAAGCTCTGTGTGCTGTGAGCAGGCTGGACCTCCCGAGGGAATTGTGTGTGCAACCCTCAGAGGGGGGGCAGCTTGCTGCTAGACCAGAGACGTGTGTCTGAATGAGCCCTATTTAAGTAATAGCTAGCCTAATAATTAAATAGATAAATATTAATCAATAAAGGGACACGTGTGAGTGGAACAATGAGCCCTTTTAGCAGGGGGACAAGTATGAAAAGAATAAGCCCAATTTTCTAGGAAAAGAGGGATAAGAATGCATAGGCCTCTGAATAAATAAATAAATAAATAAATAGTGTGGAGTGGTGAATGTGTATGAACCCCATATTAATATTGTGGCATTACACACTTACTGATAAAAGTGTTCACGGTGCATAAAAGCACTATGCTTTTTACCCAGTGTTAATTTGAAAATAGTGAAGTGGTGTAGATTCAGGAGTGATTATCATTGATGAGCCTTGGTAAGTGGAGGTGGATACTTCTGTGATTCTAAAAGAGTGTATATTGTTGTAAGTAAATTTAGCCATTAAGTAAGTACACAGGCATAAAATAAAAAATAAATATCTAAGTGGTGACATAGGCTACAGCATGATGGCAGCCTCTCCGGTGGAGACTTTAGTGCTAAAGCATCCGTTGTGTGCAGAACTCATAAATAAGATCTCAAATAAATGGCAAAAGAGAACTAAAGATATGATTACAAAATGGCCAAAGGAGGGGACATTTGATTCAGCACTGGGTTCTGAGATGGACACCTTGATAAGAAAATTACAAAGCGGCGGCAAGAGAGAGAAAGCATGTCTGGAGAAGTTGAAAAGACAGCAGGAAAGAGTGGTCCTAGCTTTGTTTAAGAAAGAATAAGTGAAGTTGGTAAGAAAGAAACAGGAAGTGATGGAAAAAGTTAAGAAAGTCAGGATAGTGAGGCCGAAGTAGCGAGAGAGAAGTTAGTTACACCTCCCTCATATAGTAGGTGCAGGAAGACAGTCGAATTCCTAAGCGTAAGGGAATGGGGGAAGGTTCTGGTGAGATGGAGAAGGAATGTTATGCAGAGCGGTATAAGAAAGTGGGGGTAGATTTACAGAGAGTGGAAAAGCTATGTGTAGAGAAGGATGTAGAGGAACAGGAGGGGGTGCAGACATGTGGAGAGAGGTCAGACAGAAGCACTAAAACACCAGTAAAAAGCAGATAGCTACACCATTAAAGACTGGACATAGATCTTTGTACAGTAGAGAGGATGGGGGTGAAGAGGATTTGTTATTTAATATGGGCAGTTCCACAATTCCCAATTTTAATTAAAGGTGGGGGCATGAGGGTGTTGTCAACCGCCTCCCCAGCATTCAACGAGGGTGCAGGGACATGGTCTTAGACGAGCAGACCTCAGGCAAGCTTTTATCGGTGATTGATATAAAAACTCTATTGGTGAAGACTTTGTGGAGAGGAAAAACGTGCTTCTGACTCGAGTGAGGCTGTACATACATACCACATGGATGGACTGTCTTTGAGGCTTTGAGGCTGTTGTATGGCAGGCCTTGCACGCAGAGTGTTGACCCAAGGACATTAAAGGGTGACCTGGAGGCAGTTACAGCTTGAACACCTTACAGAGCGAACCAAGAAAAAAGCTCAAGCTACTTTCAAGCATTTTCTCCAAACTCAAGCCAGATGCCTGCGTCTGTCACCAATGTTTTCACTCCAAGGCCAAGCATGAGGGGATATGGATTAAATTGCCTCGCATAGCCATTGCCCGGCCCCGAGGGATGAGGGGGGGGGGGGGAGACAACATCCCAGGTCCGATAAGTCATGCTTCTCACATCTGGAAAAGTTTGCCAGAACCGTAAGATTCTCGGGAAGAAAAAGTAGTTACTACAACCCAACAATAAGAGTGTGACTATACCAGTATTAGTCTCAAGTCATATTAGTCTCAAGTTAATTTACTAGGAAAAGAATTATTAGGTGAATTAGGACTGCGAATATGGTGTTCTCCAGAAGGGGTGTATGTTGAACATAAATTCCTGAAGCACAGTTACCCTGTCAGACTTTCACTGTACAATGATGTATGACCCATCACAACACATCATCATAGGTCGGCAAGGAGCAGCTATCAGTGTAGAGGAGTGTGATTTTGTAAAAAGGTGGTTCAATGTAACTGATTCTGTTCTTCAGGTGACATTGTATGTACTGCAGGATAGAACTGCAGCTCATAGGATTTATGTTGATTTCATTCTGCAGATAAAACCTGTGTAAAAATCTTGTGTGGTAATAAATTGATTCGTACTTCTTAAGGAAGTTGTAGTTAGCCACAAGTCACAAACACAAATGGCATCAGCATCTGAAATCGACTATGGGAAATTAGCTATATAGGCAAATGGATAGTCAAATCCCATCTGAATTATAGTCTAAACATGATACAGATGTAGGCCTACTTAAATCAGCCACCCAACTACAGTATAAGTACAACGTAAACCAGATGTAGAACCGCCCAGAGTAAGACAATATGCTTTACGACCTGAGGCAAAGCGGGTATATAGAACACTATTGAAGGCCTTGTAATCTGTGCTAAAACAGACCAGTTGTTGCAATACTCCTATTTTCCCCAGTGATTAAGCCAGGTACAAATAAATGGCATCATGTGCATGATTTACATGCATTTAATAGTAAAACAGGAAAGTATCCAGCAGAAGTTCCAAATCCACACACACTGCTGACTAATGTCCCTCCCTAAGCCAAATATTTTATTGCAATGATATTTGTTCAAGCCTTCTTCAGTGTTCAAATGGCAGAAAAGAGTAAACTACTGCATTTATTTGCATTTACAAGAGCAAGTTGACAAAATAGATACCAAAAATGCCACGGTGGTTCAAACATTCACTGTATATATTCAATCAGAGGTGGAAGCTGGTTTAGGAGGTTAAAGGATAGAAGATAGCCTGGGTCAGCATATGGGTGACTGTTTAATATGTCTATCATCATTAGAAACATGCCAGAATGATTCCATTAAGGTACACCGTAAGCTAGTAAGGAGGTCATAAAGTGTCATAAACTAAACTACAATACTGTAAGCCTGAAGTTAAATTGTTAAGGTGACTAATTTCACATGATACGACAGCCGTAGTACATACATAATTAGAAGGCATAAGTAAGGCACCAGTGTCACAGCCTGATAAACAGTGATGGCTTTAATAGGGTTAACAGGTTTCATGCTGACTGGAGTAAGGAATATGCAGGGAAAAAAACAGCTCCACTAAGGGAGATAATAATGAGAAAAGAAGAACTGCAAGATCTAAGTGCTCCCTTAAAATAGAACACAGATATACTGTTAGCATTTGAATCCATCAAAAAGAAATGCAGACTGCACCTACTTTAGGTATACAGTACCTGATTATAGTAATCCGTTCTATCGGTATGTAGTGAACCAAGCTGATGGATCTACCTCAGCTATACTGATGCAGGAAACTTGCAGTGAAAGGAAAAACCAGTCCCTAGCTTACTACAGCACTAAGCTAGATAATATAACTCAAGGTGACCCAACATGCTACCAACAGGGTTTTGTAGTTGTACATTATACATATAGAACAGCATCTTCATTGACAACATGTTACCGATAGATTGTATAAATTGATAAAAACAAGGGGAAGGTGTTCTAACCCAAGCTCGCCTCCAAACATATTCTTCACTGCTTACATATCCCGACATTAATATAAAGCGATGTGACACAGTTAATCCAGCTAAATCACTCACTTAAACCTATAAAGGAGTGACTCATAGTTTTGTGGCGAACTCATTGGCATTTACTCGGTTATGACCTGATTTTGAATCTAAGCCTATAGCTGAAGCGGAAGTGACTTATTTTGTTGATGGATCTAGTTTAGAGACCAGGTAGAAAGTCACACAGGGTATTCAGTAGTGATGAAGGATGGAGAAGATTTTAAACCTATCCTATCTCAGCATTGTACACAACCGTGTTCAGCTCAGTTAGCTGAGTTGAAATCGCTCACCGCTGCTTGTCAATTAGCCAAAGGTCTAGTGGCAAATATTTTTGATTTTTGAATTACAGATTCAGCCTATTCCATGGTGTATGTCATCTGTTTGGAACCGTATGGAAGCAAAGGTTTAAAAAGCATGAAGGAACTCCCATTCAAAATGCTGAACGGATAAGTAAACTAATGTCTGCTCTGATGCTACCAAGATGAGTGACTTTCATTAAATGTCAGACCCGTAAAAAAGGGAAATGACTGTGTTGCTAAAGGTAACAACATGGCAGATTTAGAAATGAAGTGTGCCTCAAAATGGCAACTAGCTGTGCAAGCGCACATAGTCCTTATAGAACCACAGCCTCAGTAAGAGGATATCATTTGTACTCAACATCAAGCAGGTCCGTACGAGCGCTCGATGTGGCTCCAGAGGGGAGCGCATAAGGACGCACAGGGTATTTGGTGTCCACATGAAGGTCTGATTATAGCACCCATAGCACTGGTGAATATTTCTGGTTTAAATGCTCATGGACTGGGCCATTGTGTAAGAAGACAGGTTGTGAGAAAAATCAGGCAACATGGGTGTTGGTCTTTATATCTGCTATGGTTGAAGAGTTCCTAGCTTCATAGGAGATATGTGCTATGCATAATGTCAGGAAGGAAACAGCGACACCTATAGGCTATATACCGGTACCAGAATGACCATTTAATCACTTAGTGGTGAACTATGTGGGTAGGATAAAGTAGTGTTCAGGGCGAAAGATACATGCTTGTAATAACTGACATATTTAGTAGATGAGTAAAAGCAATAATATCTGCAGATGAAGAGTAAGGAACAGTTATCAAATCGTAAGGGAAGTGATATCTAGATTTGAAATTCCATCAGAGATGAGTTCCGACAATGGATCAATATTCATTCAGAAAATGTAAGACAGGTGCTGCAACGGTTGGGGAAAAGCTAAGATTCGTGGATGTCCACAGTCCCAGGGGAAGGTAGAGAGTGTAAATGGTAATCTCAAAGCCAAGGTTAATAATAATTGTAGTAATACAATGCTACACTAGGTTTTATCTGATGCTGTACCAATGAGCTAACAAGCATGCAACCTAACACAAATGCACATCTAACCCCGCATGAAATGCTTACGGGTCGACCCATGCCTGTGCCATTCTGTAGAGGCCATATAAAGGCCACCGCTTAAACAATTTTAAAAAAATCTTATATGAAGAAACTAACTGCCGTACATGAAGTAATCTATGTGCAGGAAAAGAACAAGGAGGAAGAGACGCTCCGTGTCCCATCACTCCAGGAGACCAGGTCTATCTGCGAGTGTTCAGGAGGAAGTGGCACAAGCCCAGGAGGGAGGGACCCCGCAAAGTGTGGCAGCCACTCCAACAGTGATTCAAGTGAAAGACAAGACCGTGTGGTATCACTTGAACAATTACACGAGAGTCATAAAGAGCTATGGGTACCGAAAACGAAGGAAGAAAGAAAGAAGAACCGAACATCAGAAAAATACAAAGAAATTAAATCATTATTGGAAAATAACCAACTATTGGCACCAGTTGGATACCAAATTGCACAGCGTTGAACACTCCGCTGCTCCAAATTAAGAATGAGAATCTGCTTAAGAGCAGCATCCACTAGGGATACAAAAAAAAGAATACCTAGCTACCTTTCGTCAAACTCGATTTTGACAGTTTTATTACCCCTTTAAGTGCTTTTTTGACCTTTGGATGACCTTTAGGAATTTTTATGACCGGGAGGTTTTTGATAAAAAGGGAGGGGCTTATGCGTTAGACATTCATTTATTTATATACGTATTTATTTATATACGTATTTATTTATTTATTCATTTATATACGTATTTATTTATATACGTATTTATTTCATTTATTTAATGTAAGAATTTGTTCAGTGTGTTTTTATTTGAAAAATATGCTTGGTGAGGGGACTCATTTCAAGGTGTTTGTGCGTAACTATTAAGGCAGGGAGAATGTATTTATTAACAAGGGGCAAACAGTGAAACATTTATTCACTTTGGTAAAAACTTGGAGCATTTTTTTTTTTAATGATTGAGGACTAGCAAAGTTACTTTTTAAAGAGAAGAAGCATAAACGTTACCAGAGGGCGAAAGCCCCGAGTCGTTGAAGAAGAATGGTCTCGATGATACGACTAAAAAACTTTGTTGTTGTTGCGCGCATACCCTCGCGAAAAAGTACAAGAGACATAAGCGAGGTCCGCGAGTTTGTCCGATGTCAAGAGCGTGTAGCGCAAAGTCTTGTCTGGTACGGAATGCGTTCAGAGTTTGTCAAGCGACTGAATGAATCAAGGGGTTTTCCCCTCGGAAGGCATGATTGGAGGGAGCAGATCGTGACGCGACGGAGTCTGCGCTTCTAACTCCGCCTCATCAGTTTTTTTTATTTTTTTTTATTTATTTTTATTTTTTTTATACGTTCAGGTATAGGTAAAACAGGCCTAACTCTTTTTGATACGCTAAGGAGTAGGTAAAAACAGGCCTAACTCTTCATATCTTTACTTATAAAGTCAAGACTTATAAAGTCTTACATCTTTAATTTTACTTTTTCAGCTAGAGTTAGAGTTTCAGCTAAGGGGTAACCTGTTCTATGTTAAAGTTCATGACACTTTTATGATCCCATTAAGGTTTTATTAAGTGCTCATTTAGGAAGTGTCTGTTTTAGGACCCCTTGAGACCTGTGTGTGTGTGTGTGTGTGTGTGTGTGTGTGTGTGTGTGTGTGTGTGTGTGTGTTCTTTGGGGGTGTTAAGAGAGTTCTATAAAAAAAAAAACACGTAAGAGGTGCGAAGCGGGAAAAACAAACTCGTCATTTTTTCTTCGCTGCTGCTCTGGAGAACACCCGGTCTTCGCACATCTTCGCTATGGCTCCAGGTAGATCCTAGGTTCATTTTTTTTTTCATTTCTGTATCTACAAGAGTTTCAGGCTGTTTTTAAAAATAAAAAAAAAACGAAATCGTTCTGACCTTCGCAGTAAACAATCTGACAGTCAACCCATGCGCCATTGTACCAGAAGCATGCTGGCAAGACGGTGAGTTTTATCTCTTATTGTAACTGTAAATATATGATCAGTTTATTTCTAGCTTCATAAGCAATGTTATAGCTAAACTAAGTTTTCATTATTTTAGATTTGGAAACATTGATTTTTAAACCGGCTGAGCAACCGCTGTCTACTCCTAAGGTTACTGGTGAGTCTAACACTATTTTTATTTTAGAGAGAATACATATTAACCTAAATTAAATAATGATAACACCTATATATACTGTTTCAGAAAGTGATGAAAAACTAGTGGATCAACAGGTCGGATCGCTGCAGTAGCAGCAGTCTGATCCTAGTTACGGTGCGCTATTTTATTTATTTATTATTATTATTATTTTTTTCATGATAATGATGTTGCATTGAAAAAAAAAAAAAAAAATGAACACTCTTTTCTTTCTTTGGTAGTAGTAGAAGACGTTGAACTGTTGAGCGTCCTCGATCCTGAACCCCTGGAGATACCTACAACAGGCGAAGCCTCAGAACAACAGCCAAACCGGCCTGAAAACAGCACCCCGGCTGAACAGCCCGAACACCCGGGAACGCGGCCTCCTCCTCATCAAGCGAACCGTGAACGAGAGAGGTCAAGTGAAAGACCCCGAACCAGGCATAGACGGAGAACTTTTCCTTCTTCTTCATCATCCTCTTCATCGTCTAGCGGTGAGTTTTTTTTTTAATGGGTCTAAGCTAAGCGACGTTTCTTTACCTGGAAAAACTATCCATAGCCTAATTTCTCATCCTTCTGTTATTCCTACACAGAGAGACGTAGACGCCAGAGAAGAAGAAGAAGAACCCGTAGGAGCTACAGGAGTACTTCAAGAGCGTATCACCCTTACCATCCGCACACTTCGCGGGAAGTGCTTCTTATCAGGACAGTCGGTATTGCGTATGCAGCAACTTTGCAAGCGCTTCTTCGCTGATTTTTTATTTTTATTTTTATTTTTTTTTTTGTTTTCTAACGGTGTGTGTTTTTTTTTTTTTATTGTGTGTGTGTTTACGTAGTGTTAAAAAAAAAAAAAACATGGCCTCATTTGTAAATGCTAATGATGATGATGTTGCTATCATTGACTTTACGGAAATGTTGGATATGCATCAAGAGTTAGTAAACATTGATAATCAAGACTCTTTGACGTCCTCGTCTTTACACGTGTCTGATTCACGGGGTTCCCAACCAGAGTTACATGTGCAACCATTAAACGATCCCACGGTTCCTAGCAATGATAATGTTGATCAACAACAATATCAAATGTTAATAAATCAGATAATGACCCTTCACCAACCCGACTCTTTAAATACTCATAACATAAACTCTATAAACAATGAAACACACCATGAACCAGCGACAGATAATGAGTCACTGGCTTTGCAAATTTCCGAAATAGAAGCGGCGCTACTACGGTTAACAAGCGTTTCACACAGTTCTGAAGAGGTAGATAATGATGAGTCATCACATTATCAAACATTGATAAATCAAATAAAAGCCCTCCGCCAGCCCGAATCTGTAAACGACGATGAGGGTGGCATAAGTCAGCCTGAACAGCAGATATTAACAGATAATGCTTCTAACCCCGAGTCTCTAGCTTCGCGAGTCGCTCAAATAGAAAACACGCTACTACAACTGTCAAACATAAATAATCAGGTACCCTGTAACCAAGTGTTCGAAACAGATCAAGTAGGCCGAGGAGGTGATGATGTTGACGCCGCATTAGTGCAACCCCCCGATGATCAACCCTGTTCTAGTAACCAGAGTAGCGCAAACCCCCCTGCTGAAATTATCTCCAACGAGCCCCGGGTGGTGACGAGGTCTCGATTTAATAATATAGAAATTAGACAATTATTAAATATACCGCAGAGTGATGTGGCTGATTACGGCTCTTTTTATGGGAACGTGATGGGTGGCGTGTATGACATAGTCGATAAGGCGCTTTCATACGCTCAAGAGGGTGATGTGTTACAGCTAGAATTAAGAGGCGAGAGCCTGAGAAGCGGTCTCTCTTCCACGTTACGGGTCTCCGAAGGAGCAGATCTCACGGTTTTCCAGGATTTACTAGACCGTCTAGTGCAGTCTAACATGTCTGTGTTAAGCGACAGAACCCTAGAGTTAGTCGTCCAGATTGTTAGAAATCAACGAGGTGGTGGCAAGAGGTTGTTGCAGAAAACGCTGGACTGTGAAATCCTTAAAAAGAAGCAGAGATTTCTCTACATAGTCGATAATCCCGCTAATCAGTTATGCTTCGCTATCAACCTCGCTCATTTGCTTCACCCTGAAATCACAGATGCTGCAGCTGAAACGCTCGCTCGGGAGATACAGACAAAGGCGGGGTTGTCAGAGCATACCCCTGTTTCGTTTTCAGACATCCATAATTTCGAAGGTGTGTTGGATTGTAAAATTGTAGTGTTTTACAGAACCGAGGCGAGAGAGACCTTGGCTAATTTTCAAACTTCCTCTCCATGGAAAGCCACAACGTTGTTTTTATTCCTGTTCCAGAATCATTATTACGGTTTAAAAAATGTCACCGCTTTTCTAGGAGTGAGGAAGGTTTGCGAATTCTGTTACACGGGCTACGACAACGCTCTTTCACATATATGCAGTGGTCATTGCAACGTGTGTCTGGATTCGGGTTGTAAACAGCGCGATTCGCACTATATAACGTGTAGTCAGTGTAATAGATCTTGTCGCTCCTCCTACTGTCTAGCTAAGCATAAGGTGAAAAATTGGCATCCGTTAGCTGGTGTTTACGCGAGTCAATGCGATACGGTGAAGAAATGTGTAATGTGCAAAAGACTGTATTCAGTGAGTCTGACTAGGCCTTCAGATCCTCACGAGTGCCCCTGGTTTAAGTGTATGATTTGCGGTCAGAAAACAGAGTTTACTTCAAAAACAGACCAACATCAGTGTTACATACTCCCTATGGCCGCGGATTTACGCTACAATAAGAGAATCGTCTTTTACGACTTTGAAACATATCCGAATCAGGACGGCACGCATACGCCGTTTTTCGTGAGCACTAAAACCTTATCGGGTAAAGAGTGGTGTGCCGAGGGGGTTGACTGCGCTATAAAATTCATTCTGCGTTTCAGGAGACCCCGCTACACTCGTGCCATCTTTATTGCTCATAATTCGAAAGGATTCGACGGATACATAGTAATCAATGCCATGATCGAACTAGGCATAAAACCTGAGTTAGTCATGCAAGGGAGTAAAGTGATTTTATTCACAGAGCCCGATTATAAACATAAATTTATAGATTCGGCGTCTTTCCTTCCGTTCCCCCTGGCGCAGCTTCCAAAAGCCCTGGGTTTTGATGATAAGGTGAAAGGTTATTTCCCGCATCGTTTCAGCTCCGCGATGAATCTGGACTATATAGGCGCTTACCCTGACCCCGAATATTACGGTGTTGATCAGATGACCGAAAAAAATAGACGCGATTTTTTGGAGTGGTATAGCACCGTGCGTGAGGGCACTTTCAATTTTCAAGAGGAAGCCAGGCGTTATTGCGTAAATGATACGGAGATACTCATGACTGCATGCGTCATGTTTAGAAAAGAGTATATCGAAGAGGCGGGGGTTGACCCCTTCAAGTCGGCCACCATAGCGTCAGCCTGTATGTCTGTTTTTCGCACGCTTTTCCTGAAGGACCGCATCATCGCTATACCGTCGCCCGACGATTACCGGAGGCAATGTAAAAGATATTCCTACGCAGGTATTCAGTGGTTAGAGTGGCTCATGTTCAGCGAAAACATCTTTATTCAACACGCTCTGAACAGAGGCGAGAAGCAGCTAGGGCGGTATTTCGTTGATGGTTTTGCCGTAGTAAACGGGGTGCGTACAGTTTACGAATTCCAAGGTTGTTTCTATCACGGTTGTCCGCAATGCTTTTCACCTCAAGAAGTTAATCCTTTAACAGATAAAACGTATGAAAGCATGAACGAGAATAGCGAGGAGAAACTGAGGCATTTGCAACATAGGTACAGGGTGAAAGTTGTAGCCATCAGAGAGCATACGTGGGAAGAGATGAAACAGACCCATCAGGGCGTGCAGAGTTTTCTTAAAAACTTTAATCCCCCTCAGCCGCTCTCCCCTCGCGATGCGTTGTACGGCGGCCGGACCTGCCCTGTAAGATTGCGTTACACGGCAGGCCCGGCTGAAAGCGTGAGGTACGTAGACGTGACGTCGCTCTACCCATACGTGAATTACACATTCCCTTACCCGGTAGACCATCCCGACATAATTTTCAGGGGGTTTGGAAACCCGCGAGATTATTTCGGTCTGATAAGAGCCAAAGTCTATCCACCCCGAGGTTTATTTTTCCCCGTGCTACCTTATAGATCTGAGAAAGGCCGCTTGGTTTTCACTCTCTGCCGTACATGCGCCGATCTGAATTTCCAACAGGGATCCTGCACCCATAACGAAGAGGAGCGTGCGCTGACAGGGGTTTGGATAACACCTGAGTTTACTCTAGCCTTAGACAAGGGTTATGTGATAGCCGAGATCACCGAGGTATGGCACTTTAAGGAGAAGAGTGCTGATCTATTCAAGGGCTACATTAAAACTTTCTTAAAAGGCAAACAAGAGGCGAGCGGTTACCCCGCGGAGGTTACGGACGCTGAGAGCAGACAGCGTTACATAGACGATTATAACACTAATCAGGGCATTCTGTTAGACGCGTCCAAAATCGCTTTTAACCCTGCCAAAAGACAGGTGGCTAAACTCTGTCTGAACAGCTTCTGGGGTAAATTCGCTCAGCGCTGTAACATGATTAACACCAAACTCGTAAACGATCCTGAAATCTTTTTTAATTACATGTTTTCAGGTAATCACAACGTCAACTATTTCAGCTTCCTAAATGAGGACGTCGCGCTGCTTCAATGGCAGCACGGGAAGCGTTGTATCGCACCCCCTAACAAAACAGATAACGTGTTTATTGCTGCCTTCACAACAGGCTACGGCCGAATGACCCTCTACGGCTATCTTGATCAGTTGCAAGAGAGAGTCTTGTATTATGACACTGACAGCCTGATCTATATAACCGGAGAAGGCGAGACCCCTCTCGAGATGGGTAATTATCTAGGTCAACTAACGGACGAACTGGACGGGGATACGATTAAAGAATTCGTTTCCGCCGGTCCTAAAAGTTACGCCTATCAGACTACGGCGTCTAAAGTAGTGATGCGTGTTAAGGGTATCACACAGACATACGAGTGTTGTCAACGTATCAACTTCGACACGGTGAAAGACCTCGTCGAGGGTTATATTGACGGTTCGCACGCGAGTTTTCTCACGACGCCACAACACAGCATCGTTCGGGAGAAGAACTGTTTTCGTTTAAAAAACTCCACGATTGAGAAAAAGTTTCGGGTCGTTTTTGACAAGAGACGTCTCTTGGCCGGGGGTGGAAGCTTACCTTTTGGTTATTAAAAAAATAAATAAAATGGCACACCTCGAGGCTGCGGAGGAAACGGCTTTCGACCATAGACTAAAATTACCATTTTCGTGTCTGGTTGTGGGCCCCAGTGGATCAGGAAAAACTTTCTTTGTAAAGAATGTGCTGGAAAATTGTAAACATGTTTTGGATACACAGCCTGATAATATTGTATGGATATACACGTGTTTTCAACCAATGTACAGTGAAATGCAGAAAATGTTGAATAAAAGGATAACGTTTGTAGAAGGTCTGCCTGACTCGTTTGATGATGAAGCTATTTTTCCTAAAGATCAAAATCATCTGGTTATTCTGGACGACGTCGTTTTGGAAGCCGCCGACCATCCTGAAGTGGTTAAAATTTTCACACAGTATCGCCACCACAGGAATATGTCTGTTATGTTTCTGACACAGAACATTTTTCATAAAGGCAAATACAGTAGGACCCTGAACTTAAACTGCACTCATCTTATTTTATTTAAAAACCCCCGTGACAAGCTGCAGATGTCTATATTAGCAAATCAGATTTTCCCGAGGCAGAGGGCCTTCTTTCTGGAGAGTTATGAAGACGCAACAGATAAACCTCATAGTTATTTATTACTAGACTTGACACCCTCCTGTCCAGATCGCTTCAGACTGAGAGCGGGTCTACTACCCGCAGAGAGGGCTTGTGTATATCTACCCAAGAAGAAGAAGTAATCATTTTAACAGATTTAAAAAAAAAAAAAAAAAATGTCTGCCCGTATGAAAAGAAACATCCCGCTGCTCAGATCCTTAGTCTCCATTCCTCTGCGACAACGTAAAGCTATATTGGAAACGTGTCCCTCTGATGTCATTAGGGCTCTGTGTGAGATTGCTTTAAACCTCTTGAGAGGTAATATTCCCGTGTCCAGGCAGCAGTATAAGAAACTCCAGCGCCAAAAGAAACACATTAGACTGATCGCGGGCAAGAAGACGTCCCTAACCAAGAAAAGAAAAGTCCTTCAAACAGGGGGTTTCCTTCTACCATTACTTACCACGGCTCTACCGTTCGTAGCGCAGCTATTTCTAAATAAATAATGACCTCGCGGAAAATGTATCTCATCTCCCCTGAACAACTAAGCCAACTAAACGAAAAGGTTAACCACGGTGAAAATATCAGAGAAAGAGCCGAAAATGAGCTAGATCAGAAGATGCGTGAGATCCTGGATCAGAAAGGGCTATCACCCGACGAGAAAATTAAAAAGTACAACGTTCTCTTGCAAAGATACCTTAATCTTCAGAAACAGAAGCAAGGCGAAACTCGAGAGATCGCCCTTACTCTACCTAAAGAACCCCTCGCTGAGGATCCGAAAGAAAAGAAAGACGTTATTTTAAATGACGTTATCGAGTGCATCAACCCTCATTTCAAAAGGAATGCAGGTTATATTTTGCATAAAATAGCGGAGGCAGAGGGGCCGGGCGAGTGGAGCGAAAATGGGGAGTTTATTTTTAGGAAGCGTGCGATTAATGGTTCACACATAGTTGATTTGATGAAACATTTAACAAACACGCGTCTGACAGCCCCTAGCACTCGCCCCACGGGTTGGGACGCGTTTATACAGACCCTCTCCAGCCTTAATATTCCCTTATCTACCATTCCTAACAGCCGCGCGCGGCGGGATATTGAATCGCTTAAAGATGGTTCGCGGGGTAAAAGTTATGACGTTGATACCACCACCTCGTCGCCAGAGCAGGCTTCGCGAGGGAAAAGGACAGAGACACCGCGGCTGGCAGTAATTAAGAAAAAGAAGAAGAAGATACGACTTGCAAATCTTTCACCTCATTGGGTTAATTTTTCATGAATGAATGAAATAATGTTTTTAATCCGTTTGAAAATAAAAATCTTTATTGATTCGAATACATTTTATCATGTCTTTTTTTCACTCTTGTGATTATACATCAAGAAGAATATTAAAAATAAAAAGTAACACACTTGTGATTAAACATCAAGTTACATATTATGACACTCCGTAAACATTTTTAGAGAGCATACAGTGTGATTAAATAGACCTGCTCGGCGATTTCTTATACAACTTTGATATCTATTCATAAACTCTGACACCCTCCTGTCATTTTTTATCACATCATCCCCGTACAAAGATATCACCTCTTCATACGCCACACCGCTGGCTCTGTGACACAGATAATACGCGCAGTGTTCGCCGCAGACGGCCGACACGGGGCTCTGCAACTGTCTGTTATGATATAAAATGTTTTTCACCCCTCTCTGGTTTTCCAGAAAATCCATGATTGTTTTTGGATAATACATAAAGTCGGGAGGGAAACCAAAAGAGTCGAAAAAACTCGCTTCCCCATCCGCGTCCAGAGAGAGCGCGAGCCAATGTTCTCCGGGCATATGCCGCGGGTGCGTGTTAACTATGAAATAGGCCGGGCGCCGAAAACTTTTCGGCAGCATAGGTAGCTCGTCAGAAGCGTAAACGCCGCTGAACGATTCTCCCAATAGATGGCGGAGAAGATTTTCCAGCTGATGATTGTTCATTTTAGTAATAGTCGAGTAGAACGTTTCTTTTAGAGTTTATCTCGAGAATCGAGTTGTAGCAGGCGTACACTATCAGCGTAGTCGTGTGTGGTAGAGGGGTGCGAAAACGTAATTCGAGCCTCAGAGATCCGCTTGATACAGGGGAGACAGCCTCTGTGTCTTCGGACGGGCTGAGGTTAAAAACAAATAAAGCGTAACCTTCGTGGAAATCCTGTCTGTCAATGGCGAGGGGCAGATCTTTCAGATGTCTCCCTGTAGCTGTAAATATGTTGTAAAACTCTCTGACGGCTAAACCGTCGGTGAATTGAGGTTGAAACGCTTTGGCTGGGATCTGTCTACCGTCCTGACACAGCGCCAGATATTCGACGTCGTTGTGTATGAAGTTAAACGGTGAAAGGTCAGATCTACCTGTGAACGCTTCGTGATTCACCATGGCCAACACCACATATTTAGGCGTAGCCCCCAGAAACAGATTCTCGTGATTACACACTCGGGAATTCTCAGGGATAGAGTAGGTCTTCACATTTATACGCGAAATAGGATACAAGGCATTGCCGCGTGTCAAGGCGGCCTCGTGACCTAAGCGCACCGCAGGCGCGACTGAGACCTTTTTGATAAAGAGAGACGCTCCTAGTATTTTCAAATTATAAACGCGATTAACCGGATGCATGAGGCTAAAGTCTTCGCTGGAGCGAATCAACCTGATTCGTAAATCTACACCGTTTAATAGGAGTCTCTCGCTGAAGAAAATGTCCGCGTGGAGAGCGCCCAATAGATGAAGCTCCTTAGATTCCTGACTGAATCTGGCTCTCTGAACCAGGCCTCGACCACCATTAGCCACCACCACTGAATCCATGGCTCCCGCTGTGTCTTTGTAAAACAGGCCTGCGCTGAATTGACTTTTCAGAGTGTCCTCAGAATAGTTTAGCAAGGTTTCTATCATAGCTCTGTAGGGGTGAGTGGCGCTGGCTTGGGAAATTAATCGGTCGCCCAGTGTAACGTCGCATTGTGAGAAAATGGTGTTTAAGGGGTAATTCACTAAGCCCACCGGCGCGTCAGGCGCGATATCCGATCCGTCAGCATTAGTAATTTTCAATCTTAAGAATAACAACGTTTCAGAAAGGTCCAGATAATGATGACCGCTACCGTTTATTATGAATTCTATAGGACCTCTATCGGTTATTGCTGATAACGGTTGAATCTCTATACGCTGGCTCTCTTCAATAGATAGCTGAGTCATTGGAGCCGAAAATAAGTCGAGTTCCGTCATGGCGCACTCGGCCGATTTCTCGTGTAAAAGAGCCATGTCTGATTTTTATTTCCAGTTAACTCAAAAAAATATGTCGCGAGTCCGCGCCGTCGACCTCCTTCCTACAGATCTGCTTTCACCGACTGACTTACGCTTTTTAGATACGCGTCTTTTTTTAGACTTTGATACACGCTGACCGGGAGGGCGTTTTATGGCTCTTCGTGATAAAATTGCTATTCCTGACCCCTCCTGACCTCCCGAGCCTTCGCCAGCTTTCCTGACAGCTCTGCTGATCACGTCCGAAGCGAAGCCCTTGGCGGCGGTCGTCAGATGAGGCTTAGCAACGCTGAAACCCTTTTTTACTAAGGGTATTATAAAACGAAACAGTCTCGAGAACACCGATCCTACTCCTCGTCCGTACATAACCGGGGCGCCGCTGAAGCCCGGTAACCCACCCACCTGATTCTCGTAGTAAGTTACAAAACGCCGGGGATCCGCTCTGTAACTTAATGAGGCCATAATGACGTTTTAACCGGTCTGAAATGGAGCGTGAGTAGCGTCTTACCGTAGGTGAAGACGACCTGCTTATTCTGATCGGATTTAATCTCTACGTGTATGTTTTCAATATGTTTCTTGGCCACTGGTACGTAATGGGGGGTGCCGTATGAGCGAGTGATTACATCTCCATATCTACCCTCTATTTTAACAGCGCGCAGCAGAGGCGCGTATGCGTCACCTACTATCTGCGGGGTGATAACGTCTATATAGAGATAGAGATGATAGAATCCAGCTTTCATGTCAGCAGGGAATGGGGATATTTTAGGTCCTGGGCCTGTCATAAACCATTTACCAGGTTTCACACCTAACATGAAACACAGAGGCGACGTAAAATGCAAACGATAGCGGCCGCTTCCCATCCATTGGAAACTCTGTAGGTGTCTATTAAAACTCAACCTTATGTCCAATTCCAATTGTCTAAATTCCTCGTTCAGAGCTTTCACGATCTGATCTTTATCTTCATAAACACCATATTTAATTTTTACTCTACGCTGAGTAAAGGCGCTCAAATCCATCTCTTCGCCGCCCCCTCGTGGTCCGTGTTCCCATGTGTCTATCCACAGGAATTCGGCTCCCTCTCGCGGTATGTTATACCAGGAATGCGGATATGATACATCTGTCAGCGCTACTTCCCAAGCCCCGTCGAGGACTAGATGTTTAGCCATGTCCACGCGAAAACTCGAACTCGTATTATTCTTAAACAAGTCATAGCTGGCGTTCGAGGGTAAGGTGATGTAGAAAGCCTCTCTGCCTGAACGTTCCATCGTGCAAATGATTGTGCATCTTAGAGTTTGATTTTTTATACCTTGATTAAATCCCCAGCTTTCACGTAACTGTTGAATTTCTCAGGCCAGTTTCGCCATTTCACTAAATAATGTTTGACACCCCTTATCATACGTTCCCCCCGAATTTCCTGTATCTGAAAGACTTTGTCTTTAGCGACCTTTACTTTCTGTAGTTCGGCCTCATAAAAAGTACCTTCTAGTTCTTCACCGTCATAATCCTTTAATTTATACACTGGCGGGAGACGCGGTATGCAATCGGATACCGTAAATATTTCGTCCGTGAAACTCTGTGTATATTTTTTCTCGAAAACCCCTCTCAGCTTGGATATTCTCACCAGGTCGCCCTCTTTAAAAATCATCTTTAATTTTCTCTTGTGCCTTAGAGGGAACGAGCCGTAGAGGTTTTGAAAAACTTGAGATGTGTTTTCTGAAGTCACTTGCCTAGGGGCCATTTTGATACTGGAGTGGTACGTGTTATTATAACTTTTGATGAAATCCTGCAACACGTCAACGTATCTAAAAGTGTTTTTAGCTGTAAAATAGCGAAAAAGTTTGGATTTTAACGTCCGATTATATCTCTCGACCACGCAGGCTTTCACATCGCTGGACGTGCTGAAAAGCTCAATGTTATTTTTACGCATTAAAGCTTGAAAAGTTTTATTGTAGAATTCACTCCCTTTGTCTGTCTGAAGGAAACGAGGAACCCCGCTGTCTTTTAAAATCGACGCAAAGGCGCTGGTTACTTCTGTAGCTGATTTTTTCTTTATAGGTCTCACGTACGCTTTCTTTGAAAAAACATCGATCACCGTCAGTAAATACTTGAATCCGTCGTTGTACGATGACAGTTTTTGCATATCACATAGATCAGCTTGAAACTGATTGAGAGGCCTCGAGGTAAAAACTCTATTTCGAGGGAATCGCGTTCGGGCCGTTTTATGCAACGTGTACGCGTCTTGTTCAGCTAGAAAATCCTTAACCCTCTTGAGATTTATTTTCAGACCTAATTCGCTTTGTAAGGCCTTATGCAACCTCTGCACCCCTCCGAAACTGGCTGGGTGTGAAGGATCGTAATATATTTTTTTCATCAACCTATCAAGTTTTCGAGACATCTCTCTCACCGCTGAACTTTATTCTTGATCTGAATGTGTGTTTATGGCTATGACTCGCTCTCTGTGTTGTATCTATACAAATGATCCGTTTAGGTTGACGCTGACATGTGTGTTTTATGATCCCATGGTCTCGGCCACTGTGAAGTGTCTGTTTTTGTTAAGTGGTCATTTAGGAAGTGTCTGTTTTTAATGACCCATTAGGCTTGTTTGTTTAGGAAGTGTCTGTTTTTATGACCTGTGTGTGTGTGTGTGTGTGTGTGTGTGTGTTTTTACATGTGACTTGCTGTTTGAGGGTTGAAAAAAGAAAGAATATCCGTTATTTTTAGTTAAACTCATTTTTTTTTATTTTTAAGCATTATACATAAAAATAGCAGTAGTAAAAACTTTCGATTAAGGATTACATTTTTTTTTTTTTTAAAAAAACATTATATGAGAAGAAGAAACTTTCGACCATGGATTACATTGGTTTTAAGCATTATACATACATAAAAATAGCAGTAGTAAAAACTTTCGACTAAGGATTACATTTTTAAAAAACATTATATGAGAAGAAGAAACTTTCGACCATGGATTACATTGTTTTTTAAGCATTATACATAAAAATAGCAGTAGTAAAAACTTTCGAATAAGGATTACATTTAAAAAAAAGTAATATTAACAGCGTTTGATTACTTTCAAAACCTGTGTAAGGATTACATTGCCATCTCTACATAGAAAAGCATCGTGAATTTTTTGCAAGTCGCTGACAACGTCTACGGAATGATTGGTTTTTATAAAAATAACCATAATATCTACAAACAATGCATAAAGTGTAAACATATGATGCATACTCATTTCTTTCACATTCAAAACATCGATAATCTTACAGAAGGTAATGACTGGGGAATTCTCGTTCATCTGTAATATTACCTGCACAAGCTCGTCCCAGTTTGCAGAACCGGTTGCAGATTTAATAATACACAGAATCTCTTCAAATCTCTCTACCTCGGCAGTTACACATATGAAATCTGACTTAAACTTTGAAACGTCATTGACTCTGTTTTCGATTACTTTAAACACCAATCTCTGCATCTCGCTGATCACCAAATACTCTTGCGCATACGCGCTCCATCTTCGCAGGCAGTTACCCATCTTCCTCGTCAGTCTTCGTTCCCGTACCAGAAGTTCACAACTTTTTCCAGGTTTCTGTTCTTAGGCGTTTTGGCGTCCTCACCGGTTAATGTTCTCTGTATGTCTATAATAGTGTCTTCGATTTGCACGCTGGTTCTCAACTCGTGTAGATAGGTCTCGGACACACCGGTCAGTATACCTTCATCCGCCGGAGACAGACTGCACGCTTCCAGAAAACGCAGAATAGATGGGATAAAGCGGTCGGTCCAGAGTCTCCTCCTCAATTCTTCAAAGTTATCTTTGAAAAAGATGTCCGTAAAACCCCACAGGCACTCGTGGTGTTTCTGACTAGGATGTTCCACCATACAGCCGTAGCAGGTCTCCTCTCTGTAGCGGTACACGACTATAGAGATCAGCCTTGTCACCACCGTTTTTATAGCGTCCAATTGAAGACGGGAAAGCCATCCGTCTGTTTTCTTTACAGCGCCCATTTGAAGACGGGAAAGCCATCCATCTGCTTCATCACCATCACGCAACGTAGCCGACGAGGACGCGCCGTCGTCCGTATCAACCGTCTGACTTTCAAACAACTCTGAAAACTGCGAGGATTGTTCTGAATCGAGCGCCATGCTGAACACCGTGGTTTGTGCTGAATCGAACGACATGACATAAACTCGGATAACGTACCGGGCTGGGTTCAAGCTGCGAACTAGAGGAATTTAAACTAGCCGCCCTGAAGAAGAGGCGGAGTTAGAAGCGCAGACTGCGTCGCGTCACGAGCTGATCCTTCCAATCACGACTCCTATGGAAAAGGCCTGTAATTCGCTCTCCGAAAACTTTATGCATTCTGATCCAGGCGTTGACAGGGATGGTTAGAGTCGGATGAAAAACCCCACATTCGGTGCTGAAGCGCTCCACTGTCAGCGAACCCTCAGGCTCGTTCGCGCTGGTTAAACCCCAGCTCACACGGTAAAACCATTTAGCCGTAGCTGCGGCTTTCGTCTCCCATATTATTCTCATTACTCTCGTTTTCTTAGTAGCGCTTTGTACCACACTCTTTTTTGCAGTTATTGTCTCATCGACATGAATTTCTTCTTCTTCTTCAAACTCGTTCCAGAGATTTAAGTTCTCACTCTCTGGTAAGGATTCTTTATTCTTCTTCTCTTTAAGCAACTGAAAAACAAGTAAACTCAACACACCCCAGTCGTTTGATGTGATCATTGTTTTTTTCAACACAAGGGTTAAATGTTTCACCGCTCTCCAGTTGGTAGAAAAACATCTCCCCGTCCAAGTACTTAAACACAAATCCCCACTTGCGCCCGTGATCCAAACTCATCTCTTCCCGAAGCGAGTCACGCGGCGGGCGCTGAGTCCGGCGGAGATACATAACACGCTTTTTCGGAGCTCGAGTTAAAGACGAGTCATACACAGCCGTCAAAGGCAACTCCGAGATTATACCCTCATAAGCATTCATTTTTTTTCACTGATAGAAAAAAATTACTAATAAAAGAACACAAAATAAAAAAGTAAATCAGCTTCTCACAACAACAACATTAAATGAATGAAACGATGTTTATGCATTAGACATCGCTACACCCCTCCCTTTTTATCATGAAACCTCCCGTGCGTTTCTAAAAAAAAAACTGATGAGGCGGAGTTAGAAGCGCAGACTCCGTCGCGTCACGATCTGCTCCCTCCAATCATGCCTTCCGAGGGGAAAACCCCTTGATTCATTCAGTCGCTTGACAAACTCTAAACGCATTCCGTACCAGACAAGACTTTGCTACTCGTGCGCTACACTCTCTTGGCATCGGACAAACTCGCGGACCTCGCTTATGTCTCTTGTACTTTTTCGCGAGGGTATGCGCGCAACAACAACAACAACGTATCATCGAGACCATTCTACTTCTTCTTCAACGACTCGGGGCTCTCGCCCTCTGGTAACGTTTATGCTTCTTCTCTTAAAAAGTAACTTAAAAAAACTTCGCTAGTCCTCAGTCATTAAAAAATGCTCCAAGTTTTTACCAAAGTGAATAAATGTTTCACTGTTTGCCCCTTGTTAATAAATACATTCTCCCTGTCTTAATAGTTACGCACAAACACCTTGAAATGAGTCCCCTCACCAAGCATATTTTTTCAAATAAAAACACACTGAACAAATTCTTACAATAAATGAAATAAATACGTATATAAATAAATACGTATATAAATGAATAAATAAATAAATAAATACGTATATAAATAAATACGTATATAAATAAATGAATGTCTAACGCATAAGCCCCTCCCTTTTTATCAAAAACCTCCCGGTCATAAAAATTCCTAAAGGTCATCCAAAGGTCAAAAAAGCACTTAAAGGGGTAATAAAACTGTCAAAATCGAGTTTGACGAAAGGTAGCTAGGTATTCTTTTTTTACAAACAAGACTGACTGACTGACTGACTTCGACCAGGTTTCTCCTGACACAATTAACAGGACAAACAATTGTACAGATTATGTGTGACAACTAACTGTGTCCTTTACATTGTATGAATGCATTTCTGTTAAACTAACACTATATTGCTTTTACAGATAAAACAGCAGCAGCGACAACTAATTTTAATTTCCTCCACAGGAAAAATGCACGAGAAGGAAGCAAGCCTTAACCAGATTATGACAATATGTAATGCCACTAAACACAGTTCTCTTTTATTCCAGGTGCAGAAATTTAATTAAAGCAGTTAATGGGTGACTTTACTGTGTCAAGTAAATTTATGAATGTGATTTATGAATTTATTAATCAAAGGTTTCCTAAAATTAACAGCATTTCCCAGCAACAACAGACAAGGATGAATTTTTGGACACAGTCATCAAGGATATCCCGAACTCAGCCATATATATCTCTAACAAGAGACTTTACTGGTTCATATATTGAAGTGTACAGTATCTTCCACGGCATGAGCCCACAATGACGTGCTGGCAACCTCTCTTGTGGGCTCCAACTGGCTCCCTGCGGTGTGCAAAGCACCTGAGTTGAAGACTATTATATTACGACAAGGCTGTTTAAATGTATATCCATTCTTACAAATTGTATTGTGTTATTGTGTAATTGTATGTTCCATTGTAGGTTATATGATTTATCCAATTGATGTAATCCTAGAAAATCACTGTATTAAGTACATGTTCATGTCATGTTATTGAGTAATGGGAAGTACGATGTCATGGAGGTCGAGTCTTTTACTCCTATTCCTAGTCAAGGGTGGAAGGAGAGGTTTGGCCGAATCTCCACTAGAGGGCGAGTCCATGGGTTGGTCATTGATAAAAGTCCAGTGATTTAATTTAATCACCAGTTAGTATAAGGAAGACTGACTCATGGAGTCGCACTCTAGATTAACCAATTAGTGTGGGACTTATAAGTCCCAGAGGGGGGGATATATGGGAGAAATTTTTATTTGATTTCATTTGATTTTACTTACTTTTGGGGGGTTAGAAGATACCTTATCAGTATATAATCGTGGATGTGCGTGCAAGCTGGGACATAGGCTTCTTTGTGTGCATTGCATATAGGAAACCCAAGCTTTACATTGGGGGGGCTAAAGACGGCCCTTTAATGAAACCCAGATGTTGCAGAGAGGAGGGGCAGGCATTGCATATGTACTATAGCACACAGCAAGAGAATTCAGTTGCTCCACGGACACAGCTCCGGCCTTATTGTTTGATAATAAAGGTCGTAATCTTCTGTAAGCAAAGCCCGACTCTGAGTATTTTTCCACAACAAGCGCGCGCATATTACAGTGATTACGGTAGTTTCATGAACAACACAGAGAGAATGCCCCATATCTGAAAAATCCTGCAGTAAAATAGTTTCATATGTGGTGTGTATATAGTATGGGACGTCCTGAATAAGAACTGATCATTGTTTTTTTCTACTTATTAGAAATGGGGTCTTTATACCCCTTTAAAGTGTAATAATGTCCAATATCTGAAAAATGCTGCAGTAAAATTGTTTCATATGTGGTGTGTATATAGTATGGGACGTCCTGAATAAGAACTGATCATTGTTTTTTTCTACTTTTTTTTTTTATCATATAATGTGTGTACATTATTTGGGACAAAAACTGACCATGGCGTTTTATACTTACTAGAATTTATTTTTTCATAGGTCTCTGAAGTGAAATAAAGGCATTTTATTTAACTTTTTTTCCCCATTGTGAACATTTGTTTATTTGACCTCTCTTCCAAAGCAGATGTTAATCCTCATTATAGAAAACATTCATTGAAGAATAACTGCTACTTTTGAACAGTAAAACAAAATAAAAATCAATTCTGGTATTTAGAAAGACTAAATACATTATTTTGTCTGTTTTCTACGAATTCTGCTGTAACTTATCTACATAAAACAATTATTTGAATGGTGAATATTTAAGAAAAATATTGTAACAGACAACCGTCAAAGTCACCAATAAATAACACGGATATTAAAGCAGAAATGCAAATAAATAAGCAAGTAAAAATTGACGAGCATGTTGTATTATCTCTCAGTCCTGGGCGTCTAAATGAAAAGCGCTCTGAAAGCGCGTTGTCTCTGTGTCGGTCCTGAAACTACCGTAATCACTGTAATATGTGCGCACACTAAAATCAATCGCGGCTGGCTTGACCGCAGTTCTAATTTGTCTAAATCGCATTGCAGACAATAAAAATAAGTCGAGTCATCCTGTGTCGAGTCAAAAGATGAAGAAATGCCTAAATGTAGTTGTACGAATAAAAGATTATGTAATGATACAATGTAAATATTTTCACAGAAACAAAGCGTAAAGATGAGACGTGAATCTGAAGAGGATCTATTTGATGATTGCCTGGTAAAGCATTGTTTTCTTATTAATTATACAATTTATTAATACCTTGAATATAGTGTTTGTTGTATTGGACAGAAGCATATAAATGCAAATGAATATATAAATCTGAGTAATTATTGAACGAATTTTCATGTTTGGACTAACCCTTTAAATACAAACTCAGCATTCATCATAAGATTTCCTGACACTGTAAAGGTGCAGAGTAATCTATGGAGTGTAGCCATCTCATGCCATGTTTTACAATGTTTTAGTGATGCAAGATTATTGCTAAAGCAATTTAACCCAAGTTTAACAATCTGAAGTATATGAAGTGATGGTCATTTTTTATTATCAATTATTTGTATTATTTATTTTTCTCTGTGAAATGAAGTCAGCACAGGTTGAAGCAATTCAGATTTTTTTTTTGTTTCTCAAAATAAATTATTTATTTTCTTGTACATTTTATGCAGGGGGACAGACGAAGTGATGCCAGTATGCACCTTCTTAAAATCCTTGTCGTTTGTGCTGTTGAAGGGGAAGGACCAGTTGGTGTATCCATAATCCTTGAAGGAGAGGAAATTTTGCAAGAATGTGGATGTGCAATAGCTCCGAGCACTGCGCTACACATTTGAGCTATTTTCAGAAAGTTCTTCTAGAACTTGATGGGATTAAGCTATCACCAAAAGTGCAAGCTTTAAAGATGAAGTTATCTTAAAACATTTGATTTGGCTTGACTACAAGTCTTTACATGTTGTGTTTACATGTTCAGCTTAATGTTTTAATGCGTTATGGTTTCAATGGCATACTTTTAAGTGCACTAGTCCAGAGTGCTGATTTGAATGTTGCAACTTCACTGCTTCAGAGGGCTATTACGTTTTAACGTTTATTCTACAGTTTGTTTAATGTATTTTCTGCTGTATTTTATTTCTAAATGAATGCTGTATGATGTTATTTATTTATTATTTTACACAATTTTGTTTAAAACAAGTATTTCAGGCCCTGGTGCCGTGCAGTTTTTTTCTATGGATGCAAAATTTAGCTGAATGCACTTTTATTAAAAAGACAACTTGGATCTAGACTGTGAATGTCACAAATATTTGGTAATGTTGGTGAATAAACTGTTTAATTATATTTTAGTTGTGTGATTTATGAAAGATATAGATGAAATAATTACTTAAGTTTCTTTCCAAAACATAAATTAGCAATGTTTACATTATTATAGGGAGTAATATAAATAGATAAAACCAAGTTAAGGGAAAATCTCACAAAACAAAATGATAGTAATTTCATAAAATTAAGGTTCCTGCAACTTTACTTGATTATTTTAAATAAATCTAATTTGTGCATTAAATATAATTATGTAACTTTTACTTGATTTCTTTTATTGTTAATTTAATTAAGTAAATTTTACCTGACAATTACGGGTGAGTTTTACTTAGGCTGAATCACAATTCTATTTTCTTCCCCTTGTCCCTTGAACCGAAGTGGAAAGGGGAAGGGTATAAATATTTCCCCTAAGAAATGGGACAACACTGTTATACGTCATCATACGTTGTCGCTGGTTCCTAATGTTACGTCAGAGGACATGCGCCGATGTTTATCACACATTCCAATAAGAGAGATTACTCACTCCCAAAGGTTTTTTGTGCCGTATTTCGATTTTTAAAAAAGTTGCTCATTTTCACCACGAACACGGATGAGTCTTCGGTTTTCCTCAGCCGTCCATATACAGAATATAAATTACAAAACTGTGGTCACGTTGCAATAAGTAAGAATAGTGTAAGCAAAACAATAGTGTATGGCCGTAAGCAAAACAAACAATGCGTTATCAAATGCTCGGCAAAATGCCGTGCTACTGAACTTTGATATTTGTTTGTAGCATGCAGTAAAGTGTATGTGACATAAAAATATATATTTGTAATATTGTGCAATATGTGCTATCCGCTAGCAAACTTTAGCGATTTTTTTTGCAAACGTTTCTTTACAGAACATCACCATAAACACAAACACAAGACTAAAGGTAATATACATATAATGAAAACTTGTCATAAAAATCTTTATTAATGGCAAAAATGACTTAACATTTATGGGTCTGTTTGCTCGAGTGAGCAGCCATGTTGAAAACTTCGCTTAGCCCTTCGTTTGAAGTGAGGTCCTGAAAAATCTTCGTTTGGAGGGCTATCTGGCCCTTCCCCCCTCCCCCTACACCTCCAACCAAAAGAGAAATGAGACACCACTACCCCTGCACGTGAACGCGTCAAATGGAAGGGTAGGGGGAAGGGTTGGGATTCAGCCTTAATATTGGAGCAATAAAATTTACTTAAAATCTGTGTCCAAATTGTTATGAGGATTTTATCAAGTAAATCTTACAAGTTCTTTTTTTCAGTGCATGGGTGAACACGATGTTTTAAGAATGTAATTATATATATATATATATATATATATATATATATATATATATATATATATATATATATATTTATTGTGTGTGTGTGTGTGACCGGTGCAACTCACACGTCCTATTCCATTGTCATTAATACTGCCGTAGTTTTTAGAGCCCTAAAAAAGCATTCGCTAGTAAGTAAGTAAATAAAAGACAAATGAATAAATAGTTTTAAATTATATATATACAGGGGCGTAGATTTAGGGTGGACGGAGGGGATGTGTCCCCACCAATATCCTCCGACCATTGAAATGTCCCCACCAATAATTTAATCCACTTTTTTTTTAAATCGTTCTGTCAACATTAACCTAGACACGCAGAAAGGGGTAAATCACGTTCTCTCCTTGAGTCCTCCCGCCCCCAAAACATATATGAACATTTTGATTGGCTGTGCCTTTCCCTGCCATCATGTGATAGACGATTGGCTGCGTTCAGACACAAGCAGCGCCAAATGCAGTGGACTCACATTCAGTACAGCAGGCCAGGATATAGTCTGTGAATACGGACGTAAAACTAACAGCAGATTAAACAGCTAAATGTAAAAGTATAAATATGATCCCTGTCAGTCTCCTAATCTAGTGACTGTTTGTCAGAAATCAGTATTGTGAAAGAAATTGATAAACTAATATACTAATATTGCCATATGGCTAGAATTTTGTTGACACCAATAGACAATCCACTTCAGAAAAATAGTTTTTAAAATGCATTCACTTACTTGGCGAACATTAATGATTTGATTCGAGGTTTGCACACTAAGACTCAGAAAAAGTGAAATAAAATGATTGCTGTTTAAATGGCATGTGTTTATCCTGTTTTGTCAGGTAACAGAACCTAAACACCTGTGCTGTATATCAGACAGCGATGGAGAGAGTGTAGATTACACACAGGTGCTCTCTAGTCATTAGCACTCATCAGGCAATGTCTATGGCCAACTGACTGCACTCAGACCAAAGGGGGCTGAATAATTACACACACCCCACTTTTCAGTTATTTATTTGTAAAAAAAAAAATTTTTGAAATCATGTATGATTTTCGTTCCACTTCTCGCGTGTACACCACTTTGTATTGGTCTTTCACGTGGAATTCCAATAAAATTGATTCATGTTTGTGGCTGTATTGTGACAAAATGTGGAAAAGTTCATGGGGGGCGAATACTTTTGCAAGCCACTGTAGTTGTCCTGAGATTTAACATTGTTACCAATAATAGGCTGAGGCATTCTCTGTCCATGCTCATAAGGAATCCCTCAATGTTTTTCAATTAGGGGACAGAAGCAGATCAGCCATGTTGTAGTTCAGGTGAAGAGGCGAGTTCACAGGAGGTCAATCTGAATGTTGATTATACAGTATATAACATATAATATGTGTGCGTGTATTATACATGTTGATTATACTAATATTTAGCATTATGAGGAGTGATAGGCTGAGGATGTAAGTGATTCATTAGTGTTTTTGGCAAAAGTTTTGAACTGACATTTCACTTTTTTGTCACGCTATTTCATCAGGTGGCAATGCTGTCCGGTCCTAGTGCAGTCAGAGGGGAAGAGTTAGGGTCAAAGCCATTGTTCACCCCCAAAAAAACTTTACTCACTATTTACTCCTTAAGTGGTTCCAAACTTTAATGATTTTCTTTATTTTGTTGAATACAAAATAAGATATTGGGGAAAAAAGCTGAAAACATTGACTTCCGTAGCAGGAAAAACAAATACTATGTAAATCAATGATTACAGGTTTTCAGCATTCTACAAAATATCATCTTTAGTGTTTATCAGAAGAAAAAAAGAACAGCCTGGACAATATTGATGTCAAACAAATATGCCAGCAGTTTATTTTTGTTAACGAGAGGCGAAGGCATGTTTTTGTCTCCTTCATATAGGAGCAATAGGCATTGAGCTGTTGTGTGGTACTCTACCTAGTAGTTCATGTTTAGATGTAATCTACTTTTATATATATACAGATGATTGAGATGTTTCATTTGCACTAGGGCTCAATAAAGAATAGTTTTTATTTTATTAAAGACTATCTTTTTGTCAGTTATGAAACATTCCTTTAACTTTACACTATTCCTTAATTTAACTTAATGAATTGCATTTCGAGTGGATTAATATAAATCGAAGCATTGCTAGTATTAATGTAAAGTGATTTCGCACCATATTAAGAAAAACATGTATTCAGTGGACATAGTTGGAGTACACTGTAAAAAATAAATCCTGAAAATAGTTGTTGGAACAAAGAAATATATGTTGGGCTAATATAATGCTGGTGTCAAAAAAGAAAAATATGTTTTCTCAATGATTGTATAAATTTCATTACTCAACTACGAAAGTTTCATCAAGGCAACGAATAAAACTGTGTTCATGAAACATTTAACTGCACACAAACAATTTTATGTTGGACGAACAAGAGGGACCTCTGCGCATGCGCAAAAGCGTTCTTCCAGAATTTTCGAACTTCCCGCTATTTCCTCCCGAAATGGTGAGTACTTCATGGAAACTAACTGTCCTGCAAAGTAATTAGCAATTTTAGCTTTATAACATATATATTATCCAGCAGCAAGCTTTAGAACATTATATTTTCGAGTGTTTATTTATATAATTTGGAGTGTTACAGTAGTTATCTGGCAATGCACTCGTTTCAGCTCCTAACGCATTTTTTTTTCAGATGGTATGTACATTGACATTAATGTTAATCTATGAAACCGCTAAAGTTTAATTACGTTACATACATTTTATTCATTTTAATGACTAATAATTTCAAAGGCTATTTGAAAAAGACGGCGCGTTAGTGCGCCACTGAGGGAGCTTAATGTTCTCACTTCTTCATCATTCATTAACCTTATAGTGTCTGAAAACGGTTATAATGGCTAAACGGACATTTTTTTGTCTAGGATTTTTAATGGTTTTGAACTACAAACGGTTACTTAATTAGTTATTCATATATTTTTCTTTTTGTATTTCAGGTATTAGGGAGAATATCTGGGAAACAGTGCTTACTTCATCTGCAAACAATCTTGGAGCTTGGCAAAATTATTTCACAACATTTTTTTTTTTTATATCTTAAACCATTTCTGAGTTAAAGCAAATATTTTATTTTCAAATAAGCCACTGCACGTTTTTACTGAGAAATATCAGTATGTTTTGTTCCTCAAAGCAGAAATCTATTTATCCAGTATACTGTTTTGACTGAGTGTGATATTAGTAAGCTTTGTAACATGAATGTTAAGGGCACAGTTTCATTCTTGCATTTTGGAATGTTATTTGCATATTTTATTATAACAATGCAGCATTTGTTTATTTGTTGAAAGAGTAGCTGGATAGCACTTAATCAATGTTGATAGTCTTTAACAGGTGTTTAAAGTTTACATTAAAAAAATATTCAAATTTAGAGGAATGTGTCATGTTATTTGAAATGTGGCTACAGTGAATAACCTACTCAAGTAAACTTTAAGATGTTAATTTTATAATTATGCAAGCATAATTTCCAATTCAAAATATACCTTTCAGTCAACTTGGAACATTTAATTGACACAACATTATATTTCAATTTGAGACTGCTTGTTGGCCTAACTAGGCATGTTTATTCAGCATAGAACATTTAGTTGACAGAATGTTTTATTTCAATTTGTGTGTACATTTAGAGGTAATCAGCACAGCAAAAACAAAATAGTTTATACAACTTAAATTGAGCCAACTAAAAATTTTAGATGCAACAGGTCACTAGAAATTTTTTAGTTGGAGTAGCAAGAATTTTTTTTACAGTGTGGGAGGTTGGTAGGTGGATGGGGCAGGGGGTTGGGGGTTGGTGGGTGGAAAAGGGGATTGGGGGATGGGGTATTAGTTGGAGTCATAGGTAGCAAACCTACGCCCTTGTGTGTGTGTGTGTGTGTGTGTGTGTGTATGTGTGTGTATATATGGAAATATAATTAATATTTTCGTGTTTAATTACAAAAAAAAAAAAAACATTTTAATGGTTAGTGATTGTTGCAGACATTTACACTATTTTTGAGAACTATTAAGTTCTCCTTCAACGTGTCATAGCCGATAACTGCCCCTTTGAAGCCTTTGAATGGTGTTAAAAATACTTGCAAAACAAGTATTGCAGCCATACATTGGAGGGAACTTCTGAGGTGGTCAGTGATTGATGGCACGGTCGGTCGGAGGGCGTTGTGATCACACCTATAGATCTTTTGTTCTAGGCTATCGGTTAAATATCTCTCCACTTGGAAGCAAAAACATGCAAGGGATTTCAGCATCTCGACGCACATACTAAGCTGTTTATAAAGTAGACACTGTTTGTTTTTTCATTTTGTAATCTTTCCCGTGTTTACCGTGTACTGTACAATGTATATTCATTTTTTAATGAATTACTGTAAATAAACTACACATTCCGTTGATTTACCAGAAATGACTTTTCTGTTTTTTGTGTGTGCTAAACTAAACTTCAGGGTCAAAGTAATAGCGATTTTATTTGAAAAGTATTATATATTTACAATGCTGATAAGTTCAAGCTTAGATTCATATATAAACTGCTTCAAAGTCTTTCCGTGACCGCTGAAATCCGACAGACGCAGGGCTCAAGGGAGGTGTGTCTGTGTGTGTGTGTGTGTGTGCGCGCGTGTGTATGTGTGTGTGTGTGTGTGTGCGCTGTAGCCTGTCCTATTTTCAGCGGATTTTTCAAAGTCTTTTTTTGTTCAAAGTTTTTTTTGCAGCTTCTTCAAAGTCTTCCCACTCCGTGACCACTGAAATCCGACACGACACCACGTTAGGCTACGTCTTGACTCATTTGTATACCGACGGTGATTGGATGTTTCCCGAGGGCTCAGGGGAGTGTGTGTGTCTGTGTGTGTGTGTGTGTGTGTGTCTATGTGTGTGCGTGCGCGCGGGTACTTGTTCTACTGTTATAAAAACTCTAAGTATAAACAAACAAAATACAGCTTTTTTTTCAGAGGTAAACGGAAAAGTGAAGATGTTCAGTGTCACTATGCAGATGTTACACTCAGTGGAGTTACCGAAATCATTGCTTTAGTTCTCATTGAGTTGCCACACATCATTTCCACATTTCACTCGCTTTTATTACTCTTATGTGAACATAAACAGTGAAACATTCCACAGGTTTATAATACACCGCGGCCAAGTGAACCACGTTCCCGTCGAACGAAACGAGGCATAATCGTGGTGTTTGCTTCGGTTATGACACACCATAGTTTATTACCTGCTGTGGTAGATCTGAATATTTATTCAAACACAATAATAAAGCTTTATATCCTCAGGAGGGCTCAGTACATTGTTTTAGCGATAGTTTCACGGAAGCGAGTTCAGAACTAATCTAACCAAACCAAAAAAAAAAAAAAAACATCCGAAGCTTCAAATAGAATGAACGAACTAATGAAATTGATATATATGTAATTGATATACTGTATATACAGACGTGTGTGTGTCATTTTAATTCAAATGAACATTTTAATGCTTTCTGATACACTTATCAACTTATCCACATACACTTATCAACACAAACTCTCCGTGCACGCACACACAATCTCTAAAAAATTAATATTAATAACATACATATACAAATAAACAAATGTAGGTGTAATAAAAGTAGTCGTGATGTCAGTACTCGCCCAGCAAACCAGCCTTTTGCAGTGGCTTAAAACGTATGAATTATCTTCAAATATACAAAAAAAAAGCGAAAAGACACTCGATTATTATGCATAGGTTATTTGTTTAATTCAAAAAGTTCATAAAAACACTTTAAAACGAGAGAAAAACTGTTAAAATCCTCGTTCGCCTTCTCAGCGTTAGGTAGCGAGTGACGTCATGATTTGAATCTGCGCGCCACCGGGGAAACATAGGGAAACTGACTTTCCCGGACCACCGGCTTTTAGATAAAGTCCTTCTATGCGCCATCTGGCGGATATTCAGTGAAGCACAACACATTTATTTTAAATTCCCGAATGTTGCCTCCGGCAAGTCGCGGCAAGCCGCGCGCTAAATTGCGGCATACCGCGGGAAAACACGCAGGGTTTTAAGGGCGACATCTGTAGGACACTGCTCAAAGAGCTGCAGCAGGCAGTTTTCATAAACAATGTATGTTGGTGTCTTATAAGCTGGTTGTGAAGATTCCATTCTATTAGAATAATAAACACCACATAAAAAATTTACAACATTCACATATCATACGTTAAAATATTTTGATGAATGCAATACACCTGAATACAACATATTTACAAAATCTTGTCACTCACGTCGCATCTCTTGGCTCAGTCAAAGTTGTGACAGAGTCAGCTGGATCATATGTAGAATCCATAGGCGCTTCCACATTTACACTTGAGCTGTCTCCAAAAGGGTCCTCCTCTTCCTCCTCCTGTTCCAAGCGAGGTCTCTTATTTGGCCTCTTTATTGGTGTTGATGATAGCAGTGGTTGTGAGGAGACAACCCCAATATCTGGCCATAACATAGTTGTCTGTGTGGCTACAGTGAACCAATATTAACTTTTAATAATTACATAATCATTATTGACAAGTACCACAGAAACTGAATAAATTACTTAACACTATGCAAGATCTGGATCTGCAAACCTGTGCTTTTGCGGTGTGGACGTAAAGTTGTTATTGACAGCTGGGAGCCAACTGTGCACAGTTGTGGTGTGTCTGTCTGGCAGGCCACATGTTGCACCTTGGCCAGTACTTCAGATGTGCTCGCCTAAACAAAAGCAAATAAGTGATTGGTTAACATAACTAACCCCGTCGTAATATTGAAATACATAAATGAGAGTAGTTATGGTATTCACTCAAATGCAGTTGCGGGCTGTAAATTTTGCAGGTATTGCGTTAAAGTTTCCATTCTTAATGCAATTATAACTGATCCAAAACGATTTAAAATTATTTTACAGGATGTTATAATTATTTTATATATACAGTAAAGGAGTTATTTCTACTCTCTTGCTCTCGTCCTCATGGATCTGATATTAACGTGGTAAATCTTCCCTGCTGCTATCTTCCTGTCTCCTCTTGCATCTGTTCGTAAAGGTGTGAACGCTCCCACGCTCACCTTCACATACTCTAATGTCTCTCTCTCTCCCCCTCTGTCTCCTTCCCCCTCCCCGCTTACTCAAGCCAACAACTTGTGATCTGTCTCTTGACAGACACCTCTGTATCTACACTGAATTGCTCCCCGGGCGAGACCCCCTCCCGGCGCCACCAGCCCCATCCCCCACCCCCCCTCATCGCCTCACTCCCCCCCCCCATCCACTCTCTGCTCCGCTCGCTCAGCTTCTGTGCTGCTCCTTCGGTAGGGGCATTATTTTCTAGATAACAGAAAAACGCTTAGCGGCACAGATTATTGTTTTTTCTCCAGGTTTGTTTGCCGCCCCCCAGTTCGCCCATGCCTAAAACCGCCACTGTAAATATGGCACACGCGTTTGGTCAAACATATATATAGCCATGTTTTGCTGTTAATAAACAGAGACCTTTCTGACAGACAATGTGTGTGTGCTTGACTGAATCTCTCCTGGCGCCAGAAAAGCTTACCGAAGCACAGCGCACAGACCGAGTAACTCGCCTCTTCTACCACAAAACTTTAGAAAAACTTTACACATGACTGCTTAATCATTGATTGACACCGTTATAAACCATCTAGCGTTACAAAGGTAAGCATAATATAGTTTTCCAACTACATATACAGTTTGCAACTAGACAATCACCGTAATGCATTGTTTCGCGCGATGGCCATAAATACAGTGCATTATGATTCGAGTTTTTAGTGCTATGAGTACGTTTCAATCATGCGCTAAAAATTAAACATGTTTATTTATTTTTTTGCCGGTCCTCGCGGAAGCTTGCAGGCCTTACAGAACTTCGCGGAGCGCCAGCGGACCCTCCGCGGGAAATCGAGGCGACTCACGGTGCCTAACTCCGCATCAGACTGTGAGTCAAACCTGGGTATTAC
Organism: Channallabes apus; assembly: GCA_030522415.1. Lineage (NCBI taxonomy): Eukaryota > Metazoa > Chordata > Actinopteri > Siluriformes > Clariidae > Channallabes > Channallabes apus. Next base: position 25,738,791 of record CM060117.1, read on the forward strand.
ACTCCGCATTCACCGTGATTATTAGAAAAGGCGATCTGCAAACATTCATAGAAAAAGTAATTACACTCACCGAGCCTGGTGAAGATGAAGCAGCAACACGAAGCGTTGGTACAGATCCCTTTTTCAGGAGAAGTTTCCTAGCAAAGCCTGCTTTATATTGCCCCTCGTTTATAAAGCAGTCCGGTGAAAAATGATTAGCACAAACATGGATGCATTTAGGTAGATCCGCGGGGACGTTAGCTTCAAAAACAAAATTCAGCCACTGCGTCCTCAGCGGCTCAGATGTCGGTAGTGCATGACGACTGCTGTGTTCGCTATTACATCCAACAACTGTACACCACATTCGTGTAGGCGCCATTTTGCTCCAGCGTAGAAAAACAATGGCCGACGGCTTTCTTTTCGGGGCGGGTGTCGGGGCGGGTCTCGGGGCGGGTCTTTGCTAAAACACCAGTGTCAATCAACTATAGTAGGAGCGGCCTCTGTCGGTGTGAGTTCACACCGACAGGCTTTTGAAAACGGCCTGATTTCAGAAGGGGCATCTTATATTATTAAATTAAAAGAAAATCGCTGGGCGGCTCTTTATCACTGTAGAGTGGTTGTGTACACACTCTCCTAACACACAATGCAGTCCAAACAGCTTGAAAAAGTCCATGTAGCACTGTAGGTGCCCTTTAATATTAGGTAAATTAAATTATAAGCTTATGGGACCACAGTCATTTATGCAGTCAAACAAAGCACAAGAGAGTTTATACACTTCATCCCTATGATAGTGTTACAAACTCAGTCTCATGGAATGCAAGTGCAGTTAAGATATTTACAGTGGCTTGCAAAAGTAATCAGCCCCCTTGAACTTTTCAGCATTTTGTCACATTACAGCCACAAACATGAATCAATTTTACTGGAATTCCATGAGAAAAAACAATAGTGGAAGGAAAATCATACATGATTCCAAACATTTTTTTTTACAAATAAATAAGGCACCTTAGTAAGTCACTTTTTCATGCATATTTGCACACCATCTTTCTTCAACGAATTTCTAAATTTCTTAAATGCTCTATTGTACAGTATATTTCTATTTTTATTTCTATTTGTATGTACAGCATATTTCTATTTTTATTTCTATTTTTATCCTAGTTAAATAAAATTTTTCTATCGTATTTCTTTTATTCATATTTATTCTTTATTATAAGCTTGAATTCTCTTTTTAAGGTCACTGGCGGTCGTATAAGCATTTCACTGCATATCGTACTGTGTATTACTGTGTATGTGACAAATAAAATTTGAATTTGAATTTACTGCGGTGCAAGACCATTTAATGCTTTATATGTCAAGAATAGTATTTTAAAATCAATGCAAAATTTCACAGGGAGCCAATGAAATGACGATAAGATAGGTGTGATGTGGTCGTATCTTCTGGTTCTAGTGAGGACTCTCGAAAACAGCTCGAAAAGATAGTAGCGGAGCAGCTATGCTCATATCTACATAGAAATACTGTAGCATACATGAACTGTATCAGTCCGGATTTAGGCCTCATCACAGTACAGAAACAGAACTCATTAAAGTAGTAAATGACCTCCTATAGGCCTCTGATCAGGGTTGTGTAACTATGCTTGTATTCCTCGACCTCAGTGCAGCTTTTGACACCATTGATCATGCTATTCTCCTTAGCAGATTAGAAAATGTAGTAGGAATTAAGGGTACAGCCCTCTCCTGGCTCAGATCCTATTTGACCGATCGTTATCAGTACTGTATGTAGACTTAAATGATTATTATTCTGCATGCTCTCTAGTGGAGTTTGGTGTTCCCTAAGGTTCAAATTTAGGCCCACTGATTTTTCCCTTTACATGCTTCCTCTGGGCAACATAATCCGAAAACATGGTATTAGTTTTCATTGTTATGCTGACGACACACAGTTATATATGGAACGATATCGCGGACAATATTCAAATGCAATTGCAATTTTCACAACACACAAGATGTTATATCATTTCTATCTGTTATCGCCCAAATGAGGATGGGTTCCCTGTTGAGTCTGGTTCCTCTCAAGGTTTCTTCCTAATGCCATCTCAGGGAGTTTTTCCTTGCCACCGTCGCCGTCACCCTTGACTTGCTCATCAGAGAAATTTCATTCATTCGTCTCATTATTATCTGCACATTTTTCTCACACATCCACACTTCCAATTATTTTCTTTTCTATAATTATTATTATTATTTGTTTTTATTTATTTATTTTCTATTATAATTTTATTTATTTATTTATTATTTTATATATATATATATATATATATATATATATTTATTTATATATTTTTTTTTTTTGGTTAAATTTCTTAAATTTTTGTGAAGCTGCTTTGAGACAATGACCATTGGTAAAAGCGCTATATAAATAAAATTGAATTGAATTGAATTGAATTGTTTAGCGATGTTTAGTCACATTATTTTGGTTTAAGTTATCTCTTGTATTTTTAATCACACTTAAAATACCGACGGTTATATGCTCGTGCTTAATCTGCAGTTCGGTTCTGGTTTCGGTCTGTTCTCATGAGTTGTGAAGCAAGATGAACAAAGTATAAATATTGTTCATTTGCTAAATTAAGTATCATGAATTTTAATTGAATATCTATCTCTGTATTTTTTCACAGGAGTTTGTGACTGAAAGTGTGTCTGCATCTGACTTCAGGAGTTTCCTCACCAACCGGATCTAACGGTCATATTTAAAAGTCATAACGTACAGTTATAAAGTACAAAACGTTTCTGTTGGTGGTTTTTTTAAAAAAAATTTATTAATACTTATTTGTGGTGTTTTATGTTTTGCACATCTTTTCAAATTGAGACCTCATTTGTAAGTTGCTCCTGGTGTAAAATAAAAATATACATTTTATCCCGTTTGTCTGTTTCCTTCCTTCACAAAATTCTGTTGACCAGGGCTTGAAATTTAAATTTACTTGAGTTGGATCAACTTAATTTACAACTGAAAAATTTGTTGTACCAACCCTATTCATTTATGTTAACAGTATTAAATTATGTTGGACGCAGCTGTAGTAAATAAGTTAAATGAACCTAATAACATTAAGTTGGGCCAACAAAATTGCAAAATGCTGAACGAAATCCATTAAATCAGGTGTAAATTCTTTCCATTATTTAATTATGTTCATTCAACGAGTTATTTTTATGAGTGTAGGATCTAATATACAGGTTGATGAATTTGCAGAAGAGATGAGTGAAATTAGTTCATTCTCTTTAAGGGGAGTAAAGTATTCTAGGTTCTGATCTGACATAACATCTGCAAACTAAAGAAACGTCTTCCCACTGTGCTTTCCAGAAAGGGTTTCTCTACCAAGTACTAAGGCATGTTTTGCTTGGGGATCAAATACTTATTTCCCTCATTGAAATGCAACTTAATTGTATTTGTATCATGTGCTTTTTCTCATTTTGCTGTCAAACTGTTTATTTCCCTTTATTACATACATTTAATGAACATGCACATCATGAGGCAGTTTGGTCATCTAACAATACAAGATTTAGTAATAATATTAATAATAATAATAATAATAATAATAACTGAGATTATTAAAAACAATAGTGAAAAATGAATTAGAAACCTATTGTAAGTTAAAAACATTTTATTTAATTCTCACTAAAATTATATGAAAGTTGTTGTTTTAAATTTAACATTTTAGATATTTTTTGGACAGTTGATTTTCAAACAAAAGTCTTTCTTGAAATACTTTCTAGGAGAAATAAAAGCCGCAACCAAAAACACACTTTCTATATGAATAAAAAAAGAAAAACACATTTTAATTTCATGTTGATAAAGTTTTAAATAAGGTGCACCATCTCTGAGCTCAGTAGAAGAGGATGGAAGAGAGCAGAGGAACAATCATGGGAAGGAAATTCAGTGTGAAGCTCTCAGCGCTGTTACACAGATTTCCCTCACAGCACTGCAAATTAGTAACAATTCCTCCTGCGCTTGATGATCCAGATGCAGCACAGACACTTGCAGACACACATCCTTTCACAACCACATTAAGGCCCGCTTCTTGAACTTAGAGGGAGAGAGAAAGAGAGAGAGATTTTTTATAAGAAGCTAAGAAACATTTTACTAGATGTTTTCACTAATATATGGATACAAAGAATAATTGTAATGAATACATGCAGTTCATACTTACAACTGAAAACTCAAAAGATATAGGGCAAGTCCATTTAAAGTGAATATACAGGTTTTCCAGGTTTTATATACTAACAAAAATAAAAATCTATACATACTTGTTTCCTTTAACTGTATGTTTAATTTGCAGGTTTTTGTTTTCCACATAATTAAATAAAGTGAATGCATCCCTGAATTTGCATGTTCAAGTTTCCACTGTCAAGTATTTGTTATTTAATATAAATCTCTCAGGGTTCAGGTCTCAGGGTGGACCTTATTAAAAAAAAAAAAAAATTCAACAAAGAAAGGTGTGCAATATATTTTTACTTTATAGTTCCCCCCTAAATATGGAAGTTGTAGGGTAAAAAAAGATATAAAATACAACTACTACTATTACTACTACTACTACTACTACTAATAATAATAATAATAACAAAACTGCCTCTGCTTGATACAGAGAGAGTTAAATAAAGTTCACCTGATGCGCTGATGCAACGATCTTCATCTCCTGTACAGCTCACTGTATCTGAGCATTTGTCATTATTACAGGTGTAACATATTCTACCATTGAGAGGCTGCTGTGGAAGCTCTTAACAGAGAAAAATTAAACAAATTGGTCAATGTGTATTATATGTCAGCAAGAATAATATTCCAATTATACTTTAACTGATAATTTTGAGACAAAGTATATCTACTGTAATCTGCTGTAAGTAGACAGATGTCCTATGACCTATTACATATATAACACATTGATAAAGAGGAACTACTACTACTACTACTACTACTACTACTACTACTACTACTAATAATAATAATAATAATAATCTATTGTGTATTAAATGAAAGGAAAATAACATCAAAGAGTGAGCAACATTCAGGACTTTGTGTTACCTGGAAGTTGTACAGCGTTGCAGAGATCAGTACTGCAGCATTTAGTGTTAATGGACACTTTTACTATTCCCGTGTCCAGACTTCCATTTACACAATCGGCTGGTGTTCCACAAGTCTGAATATTATTAGTAGACGTTATAACACCTAGAGTACATTGAACATAAAAGTGTGATTAGAAAATCTCACAAAGTCATAGTGATTTACATATAAATTTGATATTTGAAATTTTATGAAGATAAATTAAACACTTCAATGCAGATTTAGGAAAATAACCAACCACCCAGTCATGTGTTGTACCTACATTTAAATTCTATGGGAAAATTCAGGTTGGGTTAACCCACACACTTACTCGAGTGCACAGAAATGGTTGAAGTGAGACACTGATTTGAACAGGTTGCCTGAGTAGCTTGGCATGGTGCAGTTGTTCCAGTTGGCAGACACTGTTGACATTTCAGAGACAGTGCTGTAGATAAAAATAAAAACAAATAAAATGAGAATAATAAAACTTAAATAAGGAAAGCAATTAATTTAACAAACATCCTGTACAATTCTAAAACTATACACACCAAAGAATTATTGACCTACTGATTTACTAAAATTTATTTTATTTATTTAAACTATTTAAAAAGTAAGCTTCATTACCTTTAGAGAAAAGCATGCAGATGAGCAACAGTGTGACCTGAGACTTCATTGTTGATTTCTGTAGAAGTTGAGGTATGATGGTGAAACAGGTGGAGTTATAATGTGAGTAAAGTCAGAGAGGATTTCTTTTATGATGAGGTATAATGGGTGTGTGACATGAGGGCGGGATTTATTGTTAAATTCCAGATAATGCTTAAGTTTCATTTCTTTGCATATTACGCCTTACTTACTGCAGTGAGGAGACATTTGGGTTGATTCTTAATAGTCAGACAAGACTTCACACAGCTGGCAACCAATAAGCAATGTTAAAACACCAATTTTCACATAACATGTTAAACTGTAACAACAAATGAACAGTTTAATAATGAAACACGCTAAAAGCCATATTCAAAATTGTATTTATTCTAGCAAAGTTTTATTCTCTAGCACATTCTAGCAAAGTTGTCTATGTGAAAAAAAAATCTTAAAAAGTTAATTTTTGGGGGGGAGTATTGAACTTCATGGAGAAGAAAATGTTTCTAATCTGTTATTGCCGTTACAGGTACCACAGAATTATTGAAGTACAGGACATCATGTGATTATGTAATTGTTGTGGTAGCACAATATTATATCCAATATACTAAGAAACACAAGATACTATTGTTTAACTTTCTGTTTGCATATATAACGCATATTATGACAAAATTTTCAAATGTCAATTTTTCAAATTATCTGATTCTGTTTGCTCCATCTTGTTCTCCTTTGGGATTAGGTAAACTATATTATAAATTTATGGGACCACAGTCATTTATGAAGTCAGACAAAGCACCAAATACTTTTTTACACTTCATCCATATGATAGTGTTACGAACTCAGACTCCAGAAAAATGGCAAGAGTCAAACAATGTACAGTGTGCATAAACTCACTCACTAAGTACATTTAGGCATTTGGCAGACGTTCTTATCCCGAGCGACTTACATTTTTTATCTCATTACACATCTGAGCAGTTGATGGTTAAGGGCCTTGCTCAAGGGCCCAATAGTGGCAACTTGGTGGTTATGGGGGTTTGAACCTGGGATCTTCCGAACCGTAGTCCAATGCCTTAACCACTGAGCTACCCCTGACTTGCTCGTCTTCTATACCGTTTTATCTTGTATTCAGGGTCATGGGGGGCCTTGAGCCTATCCCAGGTGGCTTAGGGAATGAGGCAGGGTACCACACACATCCCATGCAGACCACACGGGGGATCCATGCGACGAGATTTCTATATTTACTGTAGAGTGCAAGTAAGGACCCCGGCAGGACTAACTATGACAGCACAACTAAAAGGGAGTGCCAGAAGGAAACACAGCATGAGGGCTCCCTGAGATGTAAAGTAAACAATCACTTCACTGTCAATAAACCTGAGTGATCAATGAGAGTCGGGAAGACAGCATCTAAACATACCAGTTCACCATAATACTCTACGTCCATGAGTTCCCCAGATCTGCTCCTTTACCTAAGGCAAATCTATTTATAAAAATGCTTGGCTAAATAAATAGGTTTTTAGCCTAGACTTAAACACTGAGACTGTGTCTGAGTCCCGAACACTATTTGGAAGACTATTCCATAACTTTGGGGCTTTGTAAGAAAAAGCTCCGTCCCCAGCTGCAGTTTTTATAATACGTGGTACTTACAAGCAGCCTGCATCCTTTGATTGAAGTAGGCGTGGCGGATCGTAAAACACCAGCAGTTCACTTAGATACTGCCGGCGTGAGACCATGATTTATACATGAATAGTAGTATTTTAAAATCTATGCAAAATTTTACAGGGAGCCAATACAGATAAGATAGGGGTGATGTGCTCAGATCTTCTGGTTATAGTTAGGACTCTCACTGCTGCATTCGAATATGCACCTAGTTGAACAACCAGACAGTAAGACATTACAATAGTCCAAGCTAGAGGTGATAAAAGCATGAACTAGTTTTTCTGCATGGTTTAGAGACAATATATTTCTTATCTTGGCAATATTAATTAACTAATAGTTAATTAACATCCATTCTCTTACTGTATGTTCTGCACACATTGTTTAACTTTGGTTGTAGCACAGCCACACATCAGGGACACCTTCAACAACAGGAAAATGGTCTTGGAGCTAATGCTGCTCACCTGTGGCCGAAGGCGTGCCCTAGTGGTTTCTTTTACCCTATGGACAGTGGTTTGGTCACCGGGCAAGTTCCCGCGCATGCGCGATCGCGGCGCAAGGGAACCCGGGAAGTGACGTGGGTCACATTATCCGGCATAAAGCTGGAACCGGCGAGGTAGCCGACATGGAGAGATGAGGACAGCGCGCTGCATTTTGTTTGAGACTGAGAGCCTGTTTGTGGATTATTGTGGATTAATTTAATTCAGTACCCAGCTCATTCCATTTCTCGATCTCCCAGAACTTCCATCTTCATCTGGTGAGATCGATCCATCTCTCCAACTCCACCCATTCGTACCTTTTGCCATATTTCAGACACTGGACTATCATACACACACACACACGCCCGCATACATCACACACACACTTTTGCTATTTGTATTTATTTTGTATATATTGGTTTGTGGTGCACAGTGTTTGTTTATTTATCTGTCTGTCTTGTATAATACACTTTGGATAATTTATTATAATTGTTTTGTGTCGCGTCGTGTTTTGTCCAACTGCGGTTGCGCAATACGGGAAGTATTGTTTTCAAACCCCAGTTTAGATTCCCGAATCCGTTGTTCTTTTGTAACCAAGCGGTTTTCTAAATCCAAGCGTTACATAGTGGTGGCCCATACGGGGAATCTGTATTTTGGGATATTTTCCGGTTTTGTGTAAAAAGGCTGAACAAAATGGACGCTAATGTTAACATCGCTAATGCTAGTGCTAAAGCTAATGCTAAGGCTAATGCTGGTAGTGCTGCTAAGGCCGACTGTGTAGTAGATTATAAAATGCTGGTTGATGTAGAGGATGCATTTTATACACACCGTAACCCTACAATCGAATTAACTTCATTGATTAGTTCTTTATATATATCTGATAACCATGATGATGACAATGATGATGATAATGATATTATTGGTCATGGGTCTGATATTGAAGTAGTGCACACACTACAAAAAGAACTGTATCAATGTAAGATGGACTTGGGGGCGCTTACTGATAAACTGAGCTCCATGGAGCAGGATTATAGACAATCCCTAGACAGCAGTCTCAACCAAGAAATCAGTCTGCGTGACGCAGTGGACGCGAGCCTGGAAGGGCTGCAACGCTACTGCCAGGAGGCTCTCGAAAAGATGGAGAGAGCCATCGTTGACTGTTTTCTGCGATGGGACGTCATCTGGGAAAACCAGATGAAGAGACTGCGTCCCACTTGTACGCCCACCGCCCACAGGTTACAGGCCTACACCCCTACACCATCTCCTACACAACATCGTCCCAGCACTCCAACCACTACAGCGACAGCCAAGGTGAAGCTACCAAGCACGCATGCCAGCTACGACGTTCCTACGGGTGTTCCAGCACACTCCTCGGCTCTGCTCTCCTCCCCACTTTCCTCTTCTTCTCTGCATGCTCATCCTTCCATCTTCGTGGAGTTTCCAGCCTACTGTGATGCGTCAGAGACAGCTGAGATGTGGAACTTCATTAAACAAGCAGAGAAGTACCTGGAGATCAGACCCCTGACCCGACCTGAGCTGCTGGGAACCCTCGGCACAGTTCTCCGAGGGCCAGCTCTCAGTTGGTGGAAGACGGAGAAAGGCAAGGTAAAGGACTGGCAGTCTTTTAAACTGGCGTTCACGGCGGCGTTTGTACTGGAAGACGTCCTCGACGAAGAGGAAGACAACCTGAAGTCTCCGGTACAGCAGCCACGGCAACGCCAGGGAGACTTTGCCGATGAACACCCCGCCCTCTGTCTCATGGGGAACCCTGATATCTCAGAGGAAGAACCAGTGAGGCGAACCAGGGAGAACAGCAGCGCGAGAGTGGCGTTAAGAGGAGCGGCGAGCACCATGGAACAACAGGTGGAGAGAGGTGATAGGGGAGAGAAAGATGGTGTGGACCGCTTTATTTCGGGTCCAGCTGCCATACCCCGAGCACCCCCTCCGCTGAAAGGAGCTGACACCCCACGTCTACCCACCACGTCCACTAAAGAGGCCTCCAACTTTCCGAGAGACCTGAGCGAGATCATCAAAACCCAACAGAACGACCCAACTATCACGAAGCTGCTCTCCAAAGATCACCCAAGAGGCACACAAGATCAAAGGGTCACCTTCGAAGGTCGTCAGGGCGTGCTATATCGCCGGGTACCGGTAAGGAAAGGAGAGAAATTTCAGCTCGTTGTTCCCCAGTCTCTAATAAAGAGTTTTCTTCAATACTATCATGACAATCCACTGGCAGGACACTGGGGACAACTGAAAACCCTGCTGAGGCTATTAGAGGTGACGTGGTGGCCGACGTTGCGGAAAGACGTCTGGCGTTATACCAAAGCTTGCAGCGTTTGCCAACGACACAAGACACATCCATCATCACCCCGACTAAGACTTATCACGGAGGAGGGCCTACAAGGAGACAAACCAACCAGATCCACACATGCCAGATGTCACAATACCCGGGGGGAAGCAGCGCACTTTCAACCAGGAGACTTGGTGTGGATCCAAACTCGACCTCCCTCCTCCACAACAAAAAGAGGTTCTGCTAAGCGAGTGCCCAAGTGGGAGGGTCCAGCAGAAGTACAAAGAAGACCGAAAAAATACACAAGGTCTTGGGGATATCCACAAAAAGCCGATCGGTACAGTGTGGCGAATTTAAAGTGCTGGTACGGACGTTCTCCTCAGACGCCGGAAGCTTGGGGTGGGGGGTCTATGTAGCACAGCGACACATCAGGGACACCTTCAACAACAGGAAAATGGTCTTGGAGCTAATGCTGCTCACCTGTGGCCGAAGGCGTGCCCTAGCGGATTCTTTTTCCCTATGGACAATTGTTTGGTCACCGAGCAAGTTCCCGCGCATGCGCGATCGCGGCGCAAGGGAACCTGGAAGTGACGTGGGTCACATGATCCGGCATAAAGCCGGAACCGGCGAGGTAGCTGACACGGAGAGATGAGGACAGCGCGCTGCATTTTGTTTGAGACTGAGAGCCTGTTTGTGGATTATTGTGGATTAATTTCATTGAGTACCCAGCTCATTCCGTTTCTCGATCTCCCAGAACTTCCATCTTCATCTGGTGAGATCGATCCATCTCTCCAACTCCACCCATTCATACCTTTTGCCATATTTCAGACACTGGACTATCATACACACACACACACGCCCGCATACATCACACACACACTTTCTGCTATTTGTATTTATTTTGTATATATTGGTTTGTGGTGCACCGTGTTTGTTTATTTATCTGTCTGTCTTGTATAATACACTTTGGATAATTTATTATAATTGTTTTGTGTCGCGTCGTGTTTTGTCCAACTGCGGTTGCGCAATACGGGAAGTATTGTTTTCAAACCCCAGTTTAGATTCCCGAATCCGTTGTTCTTTTGTAACCAAGCGGTTTTCTAAATCCAAGCGTTACATAGTGGTGGCCCATATGGGGAATCTGTATTTTGGGATATATTCCGGTTTTGTGTAAAAAGGCTGAACAAAATGGACGCTAATGTTAACATCGCTAATGCTAGTGCTAAAGCTAATGCTAAGGCTAATGCTGGTAGTGCTGCTAAGGCCGACTGTGTAGTAGATTATAAAATGCTGGTTGATGTAGAGGATGCATTTAATACACGCCGTAACCCTACAATCGAATTAACTTCATTGATTAGTTCTTTATATATATATCTGATAACCATGATGATGACAATGATGATGATAATGATATTATTGGTCATGGGTCTGATATTGAAGTAGTGCACACACTACAAAAAGAACTGTATCAATGTAAGATGGACTTGGGGGCGCTTACTGATAAAGTGAGCTCCATGGAGCAGGATTATAGACAATCCCTAGACAGCAGTCTCAACCGAGAAATCAGTCTGCGTGACGCAGTGGACGCGAGCCTGGAAGGGCTGCAACGCTACTGCCAGGAGGCTCTCGAAAAGATGGAGAGAGCCATCGTTGACTGTTTTCTGCGATGGGACGTCATCTGGGAAAACCGGATGAAGAGACTGCGTCCCACTTGTACGCCCACCGCCCACAGGTTACAGGCCTACACCCCTACACCATCTCCTACACAACATCGTCCCAGCACTCCAACCACTACAGCGACAGCCAAGGTGAAGCTACCAAGCACGCATGCCAGCTACGACGTTCCTACGGGTGTTCCAGCACACTCCTCGGCTCTGCTCTCCTCCCCACTTTCTTCTTCTTCTCTGCATGCTCATCCTTCCATCTGCGTGGAGTTTCCAGCCTACTGTGACGCGTCAGAGACAGCTGAGATGTGGAACTTCATTAAACAAGCAGAGAAGTACCTGGAGATCAGACCCCTGACCCGACCTGAGCTGCTGGGAACCCTCGGCACAGTTCTCCGAGGAGTATTGTTTTCAAACCCCAGTTTAGATTCCCGAATCCATTGTTCTTTTGTAACCAAGCGGTTTTCTAAATCCGAGCGTTACATGGTAAGCTGGTTTTTCTCGTCTGTTTTTGCTGAGACAAAGGGAGTATAATGGGTGGGTGACATTTTATTGATTGCATATTTTATTGTGAAATTCGAGACACTGCTTTAAGTTTCATTTCTTTGAATATCATGGGATAGTTTTCCCTTTCCTCTAAATCCCCAGTATTTTGCAGGCTTACTGTGTGCTATGAGGTTGAAAGTTATATACAGTTTAATGGGAGAGGTGTTTAAGTTAACATGTAGCCGACTATTGGAATTGTGGAAATTTCAGTCCTAAACTATTGAGCAACTGCAGTCACTCATCATTAGATAAACTGCCAGCGTTAGTCAAATCCATGAAAATCCTCAAGGTTAAGTAAAAAAGACTAGAGTGTACTTTCACAAAAACTACAAAAAAACATTTGTAACACACTTATGGGAGGATACGTCTATTACCTGGAATTGGCACCACATCTTAAGTTGTATGTGCGTAAGCCTGCCAGTGGAACCTGATCCTTCGTAATAATTACTGATATGATTGCTGACAGAACAGGAAAAGAAATACATATAAATATTTGGAGATATTATCTGCTCACAGCATTAAAATAAGGTGTGTGTATCCTACCTGGCATTCACAGCATGTTTTTTTTTCACTGCAAACCTTAAAGTTGTAACAATTTAGTATTGAATACTCATCTATTCAACTGGATCTTGATTTTTTTTTACATGCAGACTGCATGCAAGTGCTGAAAATCTCTCGACACTGTGGTCTTCTCAGTCCCCTGTTGTACTCCCTGTTCACTAATCACCTGTGTTGCTAAGAACAGCTCCACGATATTGTATACTTATAATAAATAGGTTGCATATGTATTCTGTATGCATACAGTATGTAATTGTAAACAGAAAGGGTTATATCCAAAAGGGTTATATACACTGAGTGCAATGGTTGTGGATGAGTAAACATATTGTATACCGTGGTTATGATATTACAGTAGAGAAGGTTATATACATATGTACAACTTGTTATTGGGAGTGGAGTGAGGTACGAGGTAGGTCATTTTATACAATGTGCAGCAGTTATGAATGGTGCAGTCCTAAATGTGTTTAGTTTATGTACAGTAGTGAGGAGTTAGGTAGTGCACGGTAAGGTAATGTATCCAGTCAGTGTGTATGTGCTTGAGTGAGGGCAGAGTTCAGCGATTAAACAGCTGTAGGGAAAAAGCTGTTCCTGAACCTGCTTGTCTTTGTCCGGAGGCTTAGTGCCTCCCAGAAGGCAGGAGAACAAAGAGACTATGAGCAGGATGAGAGGAGTCCTATGTGATATTGTGTGCTCTGCTGAGACACCGTTTCCTATGGATGATCTCAATCTTTGATAGTGAAGCTCCTACAATGCGTTGGGCAGTTTTCACCAGCCTCTTCAGTCCTTTCCGGTCCGACACAGTGCAGTTCCCATACTAGACTGTGATACAGCTGGTCAGAATGCTCTCGATGGTACAACGATAGAAGTTCACTAGGATGCCTGAAGAGAGGTAGTTCTTCATCAGAGCCCTCAGGACTCACTAAGAGGCAGAGCGCTTTGTATGCACGACAAGGAGGAACCATGTGGGCAACATTTCTGAGGTGAAAGAATACTGTCCTGGTAATATTATCTACATGAGCTTCAAATGAACGGCTGAGATCTATAATCACATCGAGATCTCTTATTGTTGCACTTGATAGACCAGAAAGGCCAGTTAAGGTTACAGTGTGATAAAAATAAGCTTGCTTCGAGCTGCTTGTGGTCCTATGACTAGAACTTCTGTCCCATCATGGAGTAAGGAGAAGGAAGTTAATTAACATCCATTCTATTATATGTTCTGCACACATTGTTTAACTTTGGTAAGCTGGTTTTTCTCGTCTGTTGTTTTTGCAGAGACAAAGGAAGTATAATGGGTGGGTGACATTTTATTGATTGCATATTTTATTGTGAAATTCGAGACACTGCTTTAAGTTTCATTTCTTTGAATATCATGGGATAGTTTCCCTTTCCTCTAAATCCCCAGTATTTTGCAGGCTTACTGTGTGCTATGAGGTTGAAAGTTATATACAGTATAATGGGAGAGGTGTTTAAGTTAACATGAAGCCGACTATTGTGGAAATTTCAGTCCTAAACTATTGAGCAACTGCAGTCACTAGTCTGCCAGCATTAGTCAAATCCATGAAAATCCTCAAGGTTACGTAAAAAAGACTAGAGTGTACTTTCACAAAAACTACAATTCATTTCACTCAAAAAAATAACTCGTTGAATGAACATAATTAAATTATGGAAAGAATTTCCACCTGATTTAATGGCTTTCGTTCAGCATTAAGCAATTTTGTTGGCCCAACTTAATGTTCTTAGGTTCCGTCAAAGTAATGTTATTAGGTTCATTTAACTTATTTACTACAGCTGCGTCCAACATAATTTAATACTGTTAACATAAATGAATAGGGTTGGTACAACAAATTTTTCAGTTGTAAATTAAGTTGATCCAACTCAAGTAAATTTAAATTTCAAGCCCTGGTCAACAGAATTCTGTGAAGGAAGGAAACAGACAAACGGGATAAAACGGAGATTTTTATTTTACACCAGGAACAACTTACAAATGAGCTCTCAATTTGAAAAGATGTACAAAACATAAAACACCACAAATAAGTATTAATAAATAATTAAAAAAAAAAACACCAACAGAAACGTTTTGTACAAACCGGATTCCAAAAAAGTTGGGACACTAAACAAATTGTGAATAAAAACTGAATGCAATGATGTGGAGATGGCAAATGTCAATATTTTATTCAGAATAGAACATAAATCACGGAACAAAAGTTTAAACTGAGAAAATGTATCATTTTAAGGGAAAAATATGGTGAATCAAAATGTCATGGTGTCAACAAATCCCAAAAAAGTTGGGACAAGGCCATTTTCACCACTGTGTGGCATCTCCCCTTCTTCTTAAAACACTCAACAGACGTCTGGGGACCGAGGAGACCAGTTTCTCAAGTGTAGAAATAGGAATGCTCTCCCATTCTTGTCTAATACAGGCCTCTAACTGTTCAATCGTCTTGGGCCTTCTTTGTCGCACCTTCCTCTTTATGTCTGTCTTGTGAAATACTATTCAGAGACTCCTCGTCTTGCTCTTGAAATAAAAAGGAAATGGATTTGATCAAGTGGTCTCTGAATGCAATTGACACGATCTTCTCGACGAGAAATGTGGGTTCTGGGGAACCTACTTGTCCTGCTGGGACGTTTGCTGCTGGATACACGATGGACGGTTGGGAGAAGTGGCGCATTGTGTGCCTGGCCGCACTGTCTCTGGAGGACGTTGAAGATATTTACCTATTCGGAACTCTGATAACTGGGATTCTGCTGATTGGATTAGGTGGATTACTTGGATATCGAAAAATCTTAAAAGCAGTCAGTCTCAACCCCAAGAGACTGGCTGGCTGGGAAATAATGGTGACGAGAGCTGTCAGAAATCAGACTGTGGTTATGGACCGCAAATTGGATACCATCTTGGGGAGATTGGCAGCTACACAACGTGATTTGGACGGACCTGGAGACCAGTGATGGACATTAAATATCTGTGAAATAGGCAGGTATTGATAGAAATTTGGAAAATATATATAAATTTTTTTTTTTTTGCCCTTCTCTTTCCAGCTACTGCATTTCAAGGCAGTGGCTGGAGACATAACAACTCCCCGAAGACCAAGATAACGAGACGCTCTGGAATCTACCCCCCTCCCCCTTCAAGGTCACCTGGCGCAGACTATTACGGGATGTTACAGGCTTACAAACTGACCCGCACGCACTTACACACTCACAGAACAGCTACAGATAGACACTCTACCTTCCCCATTTCCAACGCCTTTGTGTGCTTATTCCCCTCGGTGTGGGCAGGCGGAATCGGGACCAGCGCTCTTTAGCTGCAGGGACTGGAGCTGTTTGCCTACATTGGACATTTCCTATCCCTATACCCTTATTGTTGCAATGTTGATGTCTTGTGATTACATGTTTTTCTGTGCTTGCTGCTGAGGTATTTTTTTGTACCCCTGATCCCACACTGCCCTCTCCGAAGGACAGTCTGGGAGGGGATTTTTTTACCCTCGTTATCCTAATGTATCTGATTCCTTGTTTTCTATGATGGCGCCTGGGAAATGGCTGCCGTCGCGACCCTGTGGTCGCAAAAAAAGCATTTCACTGCATTTCATACTGTATGACTGTGTATGTGACAAATAAAATTTGAATTTGAATTTGAATCAAATGTTCTCTATAGGGGAAAGATCTGGACTACAGACTGGCCATTTTCAAGATTTGTCACGAACTAACCGGAGATGAGCAGAAGACGTAGCTTAGCGGTTAGCCCTTTGTTGCGTGAATGGTAAACCCAAACGCGGAAGTGCACGAGTAGGCAGGATAATCACGCTATTTAGTCTAAGGACTCTCACGATAGAAAGAGCAAGGGAAAGACACAAATCAAACCCGCGTCCTATAAACACACACTCAAACAGGAAACAAAACCAAGAAAGTGAGTACTCACAGTTTGACGAACGATTCCGAAATGGCATCGGGCGAACTCAATGACTGAGTGGTAAGCCATCGTTTGTTTACCTCTTTTATACTTCCTGGTTTGGCGCCCGCCTTACTTCCGGGTCCTAGTGCCGGGCGCAGATTGAGTGTGCATGACAGTACCCCCCTGTCCAGGACCGGCTCCAGACGGTCCTGGGGTGGAGGATACCCTATGACGGTAGTCTCTGATGAGTTCGGGGTCGAGGATGAACCGGGCCGGAATCCAGGATCGCTCCTCGGGGCCATAACCCTCCCAGTCGACTAGATATTGGATACCTCTGCCCCGAGGTCGCGAATCCAGGATCCTGCGTACGGTATAGGCAGGACCACCGTCGATGATTCGGGGAGGAGGAGCAGGGGGGGTGGGTGGAACCATAGGTGATGTAGTGAAGGGTTTGAGCTGTGAAGTGTGAAATACCGGGTGAATTCGGAGCGCCGCAGGCAGCTGGAGCCGGTAGGTGACAGGGTTGATTCTGAGGTGGATGCGATATGGTCCGATGAACCTGGGTGATAGCTTCTTTGACTCTTTGTGTAAATGAAGATTTTTTGTAGATAGCCAGACCTTGTCACCTACGTTATACAAACGTCCCGGGGGGTGTCGGCGGCGATGTTGAGCAGCATAGCGGGTGTTGGCTTGTTGGATGGCTTGGTTGGCTTGGGTCCAGAGCCGCCGACACCTGCGGACCAACTGTTGGGCTGAGGGTACGTCAACCTCCGGTTCTTGGTGTTCAAACATCGGAGGTTGGAAACCGTGGCATACCTCGAACGGACTGAGATTGGTGGCAGAGGAGACGTGAAGGTTGTGAGACAACTCAGCCCATAAAAGGTAGCGAGCCCAGGAGCGCTGGCGATCGGCAACGAAGCATCTCAAATAGCGCTCCAGTTGTTGGTTGGCCCGCTCCGTCTGACCATTGGTCTGGGGATGGTACCCAGAAGATAGGCTGCAGGTGGAATTGATCAGACGGCAGAAGGCCTTCCAGAACCGGGCAGTGAACTGGGGCCCTCTGTCCGAGACGATGTCTTTGGGGAACCCATGCAGGCGGACTACGTGCTCTAATATCAGCTCCGCGGTGTCCTTGGCTGACGGGAGTCCGGATAGGGCCACCAGGTGCACGGCTTTGGAGAAACGGTCGATGATGGTCAATATGGTAGTCTTTCCTTCTGAATCCGGCAGGCCCGTGATGAAATCGATGGCAATGTGCGACCAGGGCCGACGGGGAATAGGGAGTGATTGGAGTTCCCCCGGGGTCGGCTGATTGGTGTCTTTAGCCCTGGCGCACACTGGGCACGCCTGGACGAACTCGCCGATGTCCCGGGCCATGGAGGGCCACCAGAAGGCTCGCTTGATGAATAGTAGGGAGCGTCGGGTGCCTGGGTGTCCGGAGATGGGTGAGGTGTGGCCCCATTGCATCACTTCAGTTCTCATCGTTAGGGGCACGTAGAGACGTCCAGGCGGCGCACCTGCCGGTTCGTTCTCCATTGCCTGTGCCTGGCGGACCCTGGTCTCCAAATCCCAGTGGATAGGTGCAATGATTTTGGATGGTGGGAGGACAGGCGCGGGTTCCGCCCGGGTGACGTCTTCTTCATACTGTCGGGAGAGTGCGTCGGCCTTGGTGTTCTTAGACCCCGGGCGGTAGGACAGATGGAAGTTGTACTGTTCAAAGAATAGTGCCCATCGCGCCTGCCTCGGATTGAGCTGTTTTAGACTACGGATGGTGATGAGGTTTTGATGGTCGGTCCAGATAATGAATGGCTCCCTGGCGCCCTGGAGCCAGTGACGCCATTCCTCCAAAGCCCACTTTATGGCCAGCAGCTCACGGTCCCCTACCCCGTATCGCTGCTGAGTGGCATCAAATTTTTTGGAGAAGAAACTACAGGGGTGTAGTTTCTGATCTGGACCTCGCTGGGAGAGAACAGCCCCAGCGCCCACATCTGAGGCGTCCACCTCCACAAGGAATGGTTTGCTTGCGTCTGGATGGAGAAGAATTGGAGCGGTGGTGAAGCGTTGACAGAGTCTCTGGAAAGCTGAGATGGCGACGGAGTTGAGAGTGAAAGGGGATGATGAGGGTCGGGTCAGAGCAGTTAGGGGGGCGGCAATCGTACTGTAGTCCCGGATAAAGCGACGATAGAAGTTCGCAAACCCGAGAAACCGTTGAAGTTGCTTAAGGGTCTTGGGTAGGGGCCAATGACGCACAACTTCGAGTTTCTGCGGGTCCATGGCCACACCCTGGGGTGAGATGACAAAACCCAGGAACGTGGTGGAGCGCTCGTGAAAAGCGCACTTTTCCAACTTACAGTACAATTGATGGGCGTGTAATCTCTTTAGAACTGCTCTGACATGCTGGATGTGTTCATCAACAGTTCGTGAGTAAATTAGTATGTCATCCAGATATGCAAAGACCCACCGCCCTAGCATGTCCCTGAGAATGTCATTGATGAGGTGCTGGAAGGCGGCGGGTGCATTGCAAAGTCCAAATGGTATTACCAGACTTTCATAGTGTCCCGTGGGTGTAATGAAGGCCGTCTTCCACTCATCGCCCTCTCTGATGCGCACCAAGTTGTAGGCGCTCCGAAGGTCCAACTTTGTGAAAATGGTGGCACCGGAGAGGGCGTCCAGGGCAGAGTTGGTAAGAGGCAGTGGGTGTCGGTTTTTGATGGTGATGTTATTCAGCCCCCGATAGTCGACACATGGACGAAGTTCATCTCCTTTTTTCTTCACAAAGAAGAACCCCGCGGCGGCGGGCGATGAGGAGGGCCTGATGGTGCCTTGGCGGAGAGCGTTTGATACATACTCCTCCATCGCCTGCGTCTCGGTGTTGGAGAGGGAGTAGAGATGGCCGCGGGGGGGCACCGAGCCCGGCTGGAGGTCAATCGCCAGGTCATAGGGGCGATGGGGTGGAAGGTGCGTGGCTCGTTTTCTACAAAACACTTCAGCCAGGTCCCGGTACATGGCAGGAATGGCGTTGGTGTCGACGTCAGGGGCCTCGGACTCCCTAGAGCACGTCCCAGCCGGTGCTTGTTGGCAGAGCTCGGAGCAGGTCGGCCCCCACTGAAGGATCCGGTTCTGGGCCCAGGAGATGAGGGGGTCATGCTGAAGCAGCCATGGGTACCCGAGAATGATGGGTGGTGACGTGATGGAGGTGAGATGAAGCTGGATCCGTTCCTGATGGTTGTTGATGATTAGAGTGATGGGCTGGGTCTGAGTGGTGATGGGGCTGGAGGCTAAGGGCCGACCGTCAACAGATGTGATCCGAACCGGCTGGGATAACGCCTCGAGTTTTATCCCCAATTCTTTGGCATAGGTAGAGTCAATGAAGTTCCCTGCGGCACCGGAATCGATAAATGCCGTACTTCTGACTCGTTTGTGGCCAAACTGGAGACTTACTTGGACCGCGAGACGGGAGGTCGGGGTGGTGACTGAGGAGAGTTGGAGATGACCCGGTGAGTTGCCCTTGTTCCTCACCGGGTCTGAGCGTTTTCCGGACGACGGGGGCAGATGGCTCGGTGATGTGCGCTGGACCCACAGTACGCGCAGAGCCCCTCCTTAAATCGTCGCTCCCGTTCTGCAGCGGTCAAGGAGGCGCGCCCTAATTGCATGGGTTCCCCGGCTCCCGTGTTAACCACGGCGGGTGGTGGAGAACCGACAGCACCAGAGACGGTGGAGTTGAATGTGGGTCGTGCTTCAGGTGCGGGAACGTGAGAGGGGGTGGTGGATGGTCGTGATGTGGTATATGGAGATGATGAAACGGCAGGTGTCAGGTTTCGTGGGGCTGGTTTAGGACGAGAGATTCGGTGTTGGTCGATCCGGAGAGCTAGCTGAACGAGACCCTCCAGCGTCGCAGGTAGCTCTCGTCCCACGAGCTCGTCTTTAATATATGGCGCCAGTCCCTCGTAGTAGGTTGTCCGGAGAGCGGTGTCACCCCAGGTGGTTTGGACGGCGAGAGTACGGAACTCCGCCGTGTAACGGCTCACGGACGAACCTGCCTGCCGCAGATGGTATAATCTGGTGTCGGTCTCCACCTCACCTGCTGGATGTTCAAAGGTGAGTCTCAGTTGTTTGGCAAATTCATGATAAGAATGTGCCGTGTCTGAATCGGAGTGAAGAACCGCCGTGGCCCACTCAGCTGCCTGCCCGGATAGCAACGAGACGAGGAGAGCGATGCGCAGTCGGTCTGTGGAGTATCTGGTGGAATTAAACTCAAACACAAGATCCAGTGCGGTTAGAAAAACGCTACATCTCCCATCTGTGCCATCCCATTTGTCCGGTAGTGATAAAAATACATCAGGTGAAGGTGAAGATGGCGGCACGGCAGCAACCGCGACGGGAGATAGACCAGCCGGAGGACTGACAGCTTCGCGCCGAAGATCCGCGACCTCGCGCCGCAGCTCCGCCACCTCGCGCCGCAAGGCCGCAAGGTCTTGGACGCTACTGCGGAGAGTCGCGATCTCGGCGTTCAGCCAATCAATCAACCGAACGTGTCCATCTACCACGTCGCAGAGGTGAGCGTAATCCGCTGGGTTAACTGCAGACTCAGTCATTCTGTCACGAACTAACCGGAGATGAGCAGAAGACGTAGCTTAGCGGTTAGCCCTTTGTTGCGTGAATGGTAAACCCAAACGCGGAAGTGCACGAGTAGGCAGGATAATCACGCTATTTAGTCTAAGGACTCTCACGATAGAAAGAGCAAGGGAAAGACACAAATCAAACCCGCGTCCTATAAACACACACTCAAACAGGAAACAAAACCAAGAAAGTGAGTACTCACAGTTTGACGAACGATTCCGAAATGGCATCGGGCGAACTCAATGACTGAGTGGTAAGCCATCGTTTGTTTACCTCTTTTATACTTCCTGGTTTGGCGCCCGCCTTACTTCCGGGTCCTAGTGCCGGGCGCAGATTGAGTGTGCATGACAAGATTCAAGATTCAAGATTCAAAGAACTTTATTAATCCCAAAGGGAAATTGCTTATGCTCGGTTACAGGTGCTCACAGTTGTTAACCAAGGAAGGTAATAAAGGTAATAAATAATAATACAAAAAAAAAAAAAATGGGTAAGTATTAGTGTCCTGTTGTATACCAGTCAGTGAAAAAATCCACATACATGTGTGTATGAGTTACAGAGAAGAGTTGTAAAGTTTTATGGCCATTGGAAGAAAGGATCTCCTGTGACGCTCAGTGGAACACTTGATAGTAATCAGTCTGTGGCTAAAACTGCTCCTCTGTTCAGCCAAAACACTGTATAGCGGGTGAGAAGGATTGTTCACAATGGATTGTACTTTGGACAGAATCCTCCTCTTTGCTACTACATCCACCGAGTCAAGCTTCATGCCTAGCACAGATCCGGCCTTTTTAATTGACTTGTCCAGTTTGTTCTTATCAGACACCTTAACGTTACCACCCCAACAGACCACAGCGTAAAAAATGACACTCGCCACAACGGTTTCATAGAACATCCGCAGAATGGTATTACAGACGTTAAAAGACCTGAGCCTTCGAAGAAAGTACACTCGACTCTGACCTTTCTTGTAGAGTGCCGTTGTGTTGAGTGACCAGTCAAGTTTGTTGTCCAGATAAACTCCCAGATATTTGTAATCGGAGACAATGTCGACTATCTCCCCCTTGACAGATATAGGAGTCACAGGGGTCTTGCTTCTCCTAAAGTCTACCACCATCTCCTTTGTTTTCCTGATGTTGAGTTGTAGGTGATTACGCTCACACCAGGAAACGAAGTCATCCACAACAGACTGGTACTCCGAGGTGTCACCCTCCTCTATACACCCAACAACCACAGAGTCGTCAGAGAACTTCTGCAGGTGGCATGACTCTGAGTTATATCTAAAGTCGGATGTGTAGAAGGTGAAAAGAAACGGAGACAGTACAGTCCCCTGGGGAGCTCCAGTGCTGCAGATCAAAGTCTCTGACACACAGTTCTTTAGTCGGACATACTGGGGGCGACAGGTCAGGTAGTCCATGATCCAGGAAACCAAGCGGGTGTCAATGTTTATGTTCCTTAATTTCTCCCCCAGTACTGCTGGTTGGATGGTGTTGAAGGCACTGGAGAAGTCAAAGAACATCATCCTTACGGTGGTCCTAGGCTTGTCAAGGTGAGAGTAGCGATGTAGCAGGTGTATTATGGCGTCATCAACTGAAGAGGGTCCAGAGAGTTTCAGTACCCGGATCTTTTCCTACGCAGCCATGATGTTGTGATTGATGCAGAATGTGGTCTGGCATTATCTTGTTGAAAAATGCAGGGTCTTCCCTGAAAGAAATGACGTCTGGATGGGAGCATATGTTGTTCTAGAACCTGAATATATTTTTCTGCATTGATGGTGCCTTTCCAGACATGCAAGCTGCCCATGCCACACGCACTCATGCAACCCCATACCATCAGAGATGCAGGCTTCTGAACTGAGCGTTGATAACAACTTGGGTTGTCCTTGTCCTCTTTGGTCCGGATGACATGACGTCCCACATTTCCAACAAGAACTTCGAATCGTGACTCGTCTGACCACAGAACAGTCTTCCATTTTGCCACACTCCATTTTAAATGATCCCTGGCCCAATGAAAATGCCTGTGCTTGTGGATCTTGCTTAGAAATGGCTTCTTCTTTGCACTGTAGAGTTTCAGCTGGCAACGGCGCATGGCACGGTGGATTGTGTTCACTGACAATGGTTTCTCGAAGTATTCCTGAGCCCATTCTGTGATTTCCTTTACAGTAGCATTCCTGTTTGTGGTGCAGTGTCGTTTAAGGGCCCGGAGATCACGGGCATCCAGTATGGTTTTACGCCCCTGACCCTTACACACAGAGATTGTTCCAGATTCTCTGAATCTTCGGATGATATTATGCACAGTTGCTGATGATAACTGCAAAGTCTTTGCAATTTTTCGCTGGATAACACCTTTCTGATATTGCTCCACTATCTTTCTGCGCAACATTGTGGGAATTGGTGATCCTCTACACATCTTGGCTTCTGAGAGACACTGCCACTCTGAGAAGCTCTTTTAATACCCAATCATGTTGCCAATTAACCTAATTACTGTTAATTGATCTTCCAGCTCTTCGTTATGCTCAAATTTACTTTTTCCAGCCTCTTATTGCTACTTGTCCCAACTTTTTTGGGATTTGTTGACACCATGAAATATGGAATCAACATATTTTTCCTTTAAAATGATACATTTTCTCGGTTTAAACTTTTGATCTGTCATCTATGTTCTATTCTGAATAAAATATTGACATTTTCCATCTCCACATCATTGCATTCAGTTTTGATTCACAATTTGTTTAGTGTCCCAACTTTTTTGGAATCCGGTTTGTACTTTATAACTGTACGTTATGATTTTTAAATATGACCGTTAGATCCGTTGGTCAGAAAACTCCTGAAGTCAGATGCAGACACACTTTCAGTCACAAACTGCTGTGAAAAAATCGTTATTTTAAGTGTGATTAAAAATACAAGAAATAGCTTAAACTAAAATAATGTGACTAAACATCGCTAAACAACAGGTGACATTTATGTTCAGTATTTCGTTTCTATTTAGAAAAATGGGAATTAATTCCTGCTTACCTTTTCCACAAGCCTGCCAAACGTTTGTCTTCTCAAACTGCTTTCTCTTCTCGTGATATTTCTAGCTTTGCTCTTTCCGGTTTTCATATTGACAATATCTCGTTGGTTTATCTCAACATGATTGAATCTAGTACATGTTAAGTTGTTGAATTTCATGGAAATACAACATAACTTATTCATGTTTAGCTTGGAAACATGAAATTATTATGTACAAAACACATATTACATTTTAGTACATGTAACAGATAGCCATGTTCATTTTTTTGAGTGATGAGCAAGTGAAAAAGAATTCATTTGTAACACACTTATGGGAGGATATGTCTATTACCTGGAATTGGCACCACATCTTAAGTTGTATGTGCGTAAGCCTGCCAGTGGAACCTGATCCTTCGTAATAATTACTGATATGATTGCTGACAGAACAGGAAAAGAAATACACATAAATATTTGGAGATATTATCTGCTCACAGCATTAAACTAAGGTGTGTGTATCCTACCTGGCATTCACAGCATGTTTTTTCACTGCAAACCTTAAAGTTGTAACGACTTAGTATTGAACACTCATCTGTTCAACTGGATCTTGTTTTTGTTTTTTTACATGCAGACTGCATGCAAGTGCTGTAAATGTCTCGATACTGTGGTCTTCTCAGTCCCCTGTTGTACTCCCTGTTCACTAATCACCTGTGTTGCTAAGAACAGCTCCACGATATTGTATACTTATAATAAATAGGTTGCATATGTATTCTGTATGCATATGTAATTGTAAACAGAAAGGGTTATATCCAAAAGGGTTATATACACTGAGTGCAATGGTTGTGGATGAGGAAACATATTGTATACCGTGGTTATGATATTACAGTAGGGAAGGTTATATACATTTGTACAACTTGTTATTGGGAGTGGAGTGAGGTATGAGGTAGGTCATTTTATACAATATGTGCAGCAGTTATGAATGGTGCAGTCCTAAATGTGTTTAGTTTATGTACTGAGGAGTTAGGTAGTGCACGGTAAGGTAATGTATCCAGTCAGTGTGTATGTGCTTGGGTGGGGGCAGAGTTCAGCAATTAAACAGCTGAGGGGAAAAAGCTGTTCCTGAACCTGCTTGGCTTTGTCCGGAGGCTTAGTGCCTCCCAGAAGGCAGGAGAACAAAGAGGTATTTTGCCATTGGTAACCAGGCAACCAATGCTTCACCGAAGGACTTTACTGAAAGACGTCATCTCAACAACCGCAAAACCAATCAGCAATGCCGTGATTCCCTCCACTGGAGGTGAACCACGGATGAGAGCGAAACGTAACACAAGTAAACAAACAAAGCTTCATACCTTGCTAAAAATTGGTTCTCGATTCATAACTAAACAGTAAGTGTCACGAACTAACCGGGATGACCAGAATGATGATCGCGCTATCTGTCACGAACTAACCGGGATGAACAGATAGCCTTAGCAGTTAGCCCTGTAGCGTGAATGGTAAACCCAAACGCGGATAAACACGAGCAGGCAGGATAATCACGCGATTTATTATAAGGACTCTCATACACAATGAGCACAGGAAAGACACAATCTAACCCTAGTCCTATAAATACACACTCAGTCTGAAAAGATAACCAAGAAAGTGAGTACTCACATATACTGGAACGATTCCGAACAGACATGGGCTTAACTCAATGACAGAGCGATGTGCGCCGCCATCTTGTTTCCTTTTATGCTTTCAGCTTCGCGACCGTCTTACTTCCGGGTCCTAGTGCCGGTCGCGGCTGAGTGTGCATGACAGTACCCCCCCGTCCAGGACCGACTCCGGACGGTCCAGGGGTGGAGGATACCCGGTGACGGTAGTCCCTAATGAGCCCGGAGTCGAGGATGAAGCGAGCCGGAATCCAGGACCGCTCCTCGGGGCCGTAGCCCTCCCAGTCGACCAGATACTGGGTGCCCCTGCCCCGAGGGCGCGAGTCGAGGATCCGTCGCACGGTGTAGGCGGGACCGCCGTCAATGATTCGGGGAGGAGGAGCAGGGGGGGTGGGTGGAACCATGGGTGAGGTGGTGAATGGTTTCAACTGTGAGGTATGGAAGACGGGGTGGATCCGGAGCGCCGCAGGCAGCTGGAGCCGGTAGGTGACAGGGTTGATCCTGAGTGTTATGCGGTATGGCCCGATGAATCTTGGTGATAATTTTTTGGATTCGGTGTGCAGGTGGAGGTTCCTGGTTGATAGCCACACTTTGTCACCTACGTGGTACAATCGTCCCGGGGGGTGCCGGCGGCGGTGTTGGGCCACATAGTTGGCGTTGGTGCGTCGGATGGCGAGGTTGGCTTGGTGCCATAGCCGCCGGCACCGGCGAACCAACTGTTGGGCCGATGGTACGTCAACCTCCGGTTCCTGGTGGGTGAACATTGGAGGCTGGAAACCATAGCACACCTCAAATGGACTCAGGTTGGTGGCTGAGGAGACATGGAGGTTATGGGATAACTCGGCCCACTTGAGGTAGCGGGCCCAGGAGCGCTGGCGGTCCGACACAAAACATCTCAGGTAGCGCTCCAGCTGTTGGTTGGTTCGCTCCGTCTGACCGTTCGTCTGAGGGTGGTAGCCGGAAGACAAACTGCAGGACGAATCGATCAGACGGCAGAAGGCCTTCCAGAACCGGGCGGTGAACTGGGGACCTCTGTCCGAGACGATGTCCTTTGGGAACCCATGCAATCGGACTACGTGTTCCAGAATCAGCTCGGCTGTCTCCTTCGCTGACGGGAGTCCGGCGAGGGCCACCAGGTGCACTGCCTTGGAGAAGCGATCCACAATGGTCAGGATGACGTCTCTTCCATCTGAATCCGGCAGGCCCGTGATGAAATCCACGGCAATGTGGGACCAGGGTCGACGGGGAACTGGGAGTGGTTGGAGTTCCCCTGGAGTTGGTTGGTTAATGTCCTTCGCCCTGGCACACATTGGGCACGCCCGAACGAACTCTGTGATTTCCCTCCTCATGGAGGGCCACCAGAAGGCCCGGCCGATGAAGGTGGTGGTTCTCCGGCTTCCCTGGTGTCCTGCGACGGGTGACGAATGGCCCCACTGGAGGACCTCAGTTCGGAGTCGTTCGGGGACGAAGAGCCGTCCGGGCGGCACACCTGCCGGTGCTGGGTCCCTGGTCAGTGCCTGGCGGACCCTCGTCTCCAGGTTCCACTGCAGGGGTGCGATGATGCGGGTAGGTGGAAGGACAGGCACGGGGTCCGCCCGGGGCGTCTCTCGCTCGTGTTGCCGGGAGAGGGCGTCAGCCTTGGTGTTCTTCAACCCCGGGCGGTACGAGAGGTGGAAGTTGAATTGTTCGAAGAACAGTGCCCACCGTGCCTGTCGTGGGTTCAACTGCTTCAAACTGCGGATGGTGATCAGGTTTTGGTGGTCCGTCCAGACGATGAATGGCTCACTGGCGCCCTGGAGCCAGTGACGCCACTCCTCCAAGGCCCACTTTATGCCCAGCAGTTCGCGGTCCCCCACACCGTATCGCTGCTGAGTGGGGTTAAATTTTTTGGAGTAGAAGCCACATGGGTGCAGCTTCTGGTCTGGACCTCGTTGGGAGAGAACAGCGCCGGCGCCCACCTCCGACGCGTCCACCTCCACAACGAACGGTTGGCTGGCATCTGGATGAAGCAGGATGGGTGCGGTGGTGAACAGATGACAGAGTCGATGAAAAGCTGAGATGGCGGTAGGGTTGAGTCGAAAGGAACTGTTGGAGAGCCTGGTAAGTGCAGTGAGCGGTGCTGCAACTGTACTGTAGCCCCGGATAAAGCGACGATAAAAGTTCGCAAACCCGAGAAAGCGTTGGAGCTGTTTGAGTGTCCTGGGTAGGGGCCAGTGACGTACAACCTCCAGCTTCTGCGGGTCCATGGCCACACCCTGGGGCGAGATGACAAAACCCAGGAACGTGGTGGAGTGCTCGTGAAAAGCACACTTCTCCAGCTTACAGTACAGCTGGTGGGCGAGCAATCTCTTAAGGACCGCTCGAACGTGTCTGGTGTGTTCAGTGGGGGTGCGTGAATAAATTAAAATGTCATCCAGATAGACAAACACCCATCGGCCTAGCATGTCCCTGAGGACATCGTTGATGAAAGCTTGGAAGGCCGAGGGTGCGTTACAGAGACCAAATGGGATGAACAGGCTCTCATAGTGTCCGGTAGGGGTGATGAAGGCTGTCTTCCACTCATCACCCTCTCTGATGCGCACCAAGTTGTAGGCGCTCCGGAGGTCCAACTTAGTGAACATGGTGGCACCAGAGAGGGCGTCCAGGGCTGAGTTGGTGAGAGGCAGCGGGTGACGATTCCGAATGGTGATCTTATTTAGCCCCCGATAGTCGACACATGGACGAAGTTCGCCCCCTTTCTTCTTTACGAAGAAGAACCCCGCGGCAGCCGGCGAGGAGGAGGGCCTGATGGTGCCATTTCGCAGGGCGTTGGTGACATACTCCTCCATAGCCTGGGTCTCGTTGGTAGAGAGGGAGTAGAGATGGCCGCGGGGGGGGCTGGAGCCTGGCTGGAGCTCAATGGCTAGGTCGTAGGGTCGGTGAGGTGGAAGGTGGCTGGCCCGGCGTTTACAGAACACTTCAGCCAGGTCTCGATAGGGTGGAGGAATGGCGTGGATGTCGACGTCGGGGGCCTCGGACTCCCTGGAACACGTCCCAGCCTGGGCCTGTAGGCATAAGTCGGTACAGGTCGGCCCCCATTGAAGGATCCGGTTCTGAGACCAGGAGATGAGTGGGTCGTGCTGTAAAAGCCAGGGATAGCCGAGGATGATAGGTGGAGATGATATGGGTGTGAGGTGAAATTGTATGGACTCCTGATGTTGGCCGAGGACGAGAGTGATGGGTAGAGTCTGCTGGGTGATGGGGCTGGATGAGAGGGGCCGCCCGTCGACTGAGATGATTCTCATTGGCTGGGATAACGCCTCAGTCTTTACCCCCAATCCTCTGGCGTATGTTGAGTCAATGAAGTTACCCGCGGCACCGGAATCGATGAACGCGGCACTTCTGACCCGTTTGTGGCCAAGGTGGAGGGTTACCTGAACCGTGAGTCGAGTGGCGGTGTAATCGGTGGTGGCGGAGAGGTGTATGGTACCCGGGGAGTCTCTCCTATCTCTCACCGGGTCTGGGCGTTTCCCGGACGAGACGGGCAGGTGGCTCGGTGGTGCGCTGCTGAGCCGCAATAGGCGCACAGTCCCTCGCGGTAACGTCTCTGGCGTTCCGCCACGGTCAGGGAGGCGCGCCCTAGTTGCATGGGTTCCCCGGCTCCGGTGTCAACCACGGCAGGGGGTGGAGATCCGACACGTCCAGGAAAAGCTGTGGTGACGGTGGGTGGTGGTCTTGGTGCAGTGTGGGTATAAGTGGATGGTGGCGACAGGGTTCGAGGTGCTGGCTTCGGACGAGAGAGGAGGCGCTGATCGACCCGGAGGACTAGCTGGATTAGCCCTTCCAGTGTGGCTGGGAGCTCTCGTCCGGCTAGCTCGTCTTTGATACGATTAGCCAGCCCCTCGAAGTAGGACGTCCGGAGAGCTGCGTCTCCCCAGGAGGTCTGGATAGCGAGGGTCCGGAACTCGGCGGTATATCTACTCACGGACAGTCCTCCCTGTCGCAGGTGGTAGAGCTTTGTGTCGGTCTCCACCTCGCCCGCGGGATGTTCAAATGTTAACTTGAGCTGACGGGTGAATTCATTATATGAGTGCGCAGTGTCTGTGTCAGCGCGCAAGACTGCCGTGGCCCACTCTGCTGCCTGCCCTGATAGCAACGAGACGAGGAGTGCAATGCGCAGCCGGTCAGTGGAGTACTTGGTGGCATTGAACTCAAACACCAGTTCCAGCGATGTTAAAAACACACTGCATTTCCCATCCGTGCCATCCCATTTATCTGGAAGAGCTAGAAAAACGTCAGAAGGGGGGGGGGGGATGGTGCGGTGCCGCGACCGACGCGGCGGGCGGACCGCTAGCCAACCCACTAACCGCCGCCCGAAGGCCCGCGTTCTCCTGCCTAAGCTCCGCGACCTCGCGGCGCAAGGCCGCGGTGTCTCGGACACTCCGGCGCAGAGAATCGAGCTCCGCGGTTAGCGCATTAATGAGCAAAGCATGCTGGTCAACCACACCGCGAAGGCGGGCGTAATCCGCTGGGTTTACTGCAGGCTCTGTCATTCTGTCACGAACTAACCGGGATGACCAGAATGATGATCGCGCTATCTGTCACGAACTAACCGGGATGAACAGATAGCCTTAGCAGTTAGCCCTGTAGCGTGAATGGTAAACCCAAACGCGGATAAACACGAGCAGGCAGGATAATCACGCGATTTATTATAAGGACTCTCATACACAATGAGCACAGGAAAGACACAATCTAACCCTAGTCCTATAAATACACACTCAGTCTGAAAAGATAACCAAGAAAGTGAGTACTCACATATACTGGAACGATTCCGAACAGACATGGGCTTAACTCAATGACAGAGCGATGTGCGCCGCCATCTTGTTTCCTTTTATGCTTTCAGCTTCGCGACCGTCTTACTTCCGGGTCCTAGTGCCGGTCGCGGCTGAGTGTGCATGACAGTAAGATTAAACCCAAGGCTCTGCTCTTGTGACTTTCTCAGGTCTAGTAAACATTACTAGAACAACTCCAATAACTTTCATCCTTTGAACTGTTTGTGTATGCGTGCATGTGTGTGTGTGTGTGTGTGTGTGTGTGTGTGTAATAAGTAGCGTAGTTTCATAGAGTAGTCAAATAAATTCTTGCTTCTTTATAAAGAACTGTTACCTTGGTCATGTATTTTACAGTTTAAACATTTGCCCAGATCTTATGTTACCTTGCTCACAAATTGGAAAATACCTGATTTTGTATCATCATACATGAGATAAACATCCGAGGGATAAACAGAATTGGTAAGATACACTAAATCGTGCTAAACACTGGATGGATAGATGATTAAGTGTATGAATTTATAACTGTGTAAATTTTGCTCAGTTTAATCAAATTAACCCCAATCGTTAAAGATTCGATTCACCTTTGACCTTTGACTTTATGTGGCCGCGCTACATCCTACTGTATCCCACATACCGTAACACACTGATAAAGAGAAACTGTCAAAATTTAGTCCAAGTGTTTAATAATAATACTAACGAAAATAATGCTATTGTTATTGTATTTCTACTACTACTACTACTACTACGACTACTACTACTAATAATAATAATAGTAATTATTATTATTATTAAATCTTGGGTTTAATTTAAATGAATAAAAATTGTGAGTAAGCAACCTTCCGAAGCATTTTGTCTTTTACCTGGCAGTGTTTGATTGTTGCAGAGGTCAGACCTGCAGCATTCAACATTGGTGATTTTTTTTTCCTATGCCCAGGTTCAGACTTCTGCTTACACATACGTCTTGATTCTCCACATCTAATTATTTTTTGTAAACTTCATCACCTACAGAACATCCCACATAGCAACATGTTTGAAAATACTCAACAGGTCATATTGATTTACAAATGAAATGCCATGAGATACATGAAACTTCAGGGCTGCTGCTCTCAGAAAATAATCAACTACCCTGTGAAATGTTACTGCTTGCAACACATAAATTAAATAGAAGATTCCAAGTAGACACACACGGCACACACTATGTACAGTACAAAGTATTTGTTGAAGTGAGACACAGATCTGAACATGTTGTCTGAGTAATTTTGCATGTTCCAGGTGCTGAAGTCTCACAC
This sequence comes from Channallabes apus, assembly GCA_030522415.1. NCBI lineage: Eukaryota > Metazoa > Chordata > Actinopteri > Siluriformes > Clariidae > Channallabes > Channallabes apus. The sequence goes on from CM060117.1 coordinate 25,770,909, forward strand.
CAACACCAGTGACAGTAAGAAAAAAAAAGGGGGGGGGGGGGGACAACGAAAACATTTTTTATGAGAATAATTAAATGCTTAAATGAGGAAAACCCTCCTGTATGGTTATAAAACTATGCACACAAAGAAATTATTGACTCACTGATTTGCTAAAATTCTTTTAATTTATTTCTTTTATTTATAATGTTAGCTTCATTGCCTTTAGAGAAAAGTATGCAGATTAGATTTCATTGTTATTGATGCCATTGATTTAATTTTTTTAATTATTTACTCTTTTTTTTTGGTGAAAAATGTTTACACTTAAACATACTGATTAAATATAAAAGCAAGTAAATTATATAAATATACTATATGAATCGATTTATGGTTAGTTAAAAAAAATAGGTATACCTAAATAACTCAATGGGGAATAATAATTATTATCTAATACTAATTAAAATGGCTTCAGAGGTTTAGTAGATATAATTGAAACAGAAGATAGAAACTAAAAACTAGACTATTACTAAACAAATAAACAAATATACTACATTTACTAAATATTTTAATTCATAGTGGACTTTCAGGGAACAAAATTAATATGTTAGACTTATTTTTACCATTTAATCCAAAAGTATTATAATTCAGGTCAATATATGTAATAAAAGCAAATAAAAAACAAAGTAACAATGCACTTAACATTTATTTGCCAAATTTGACAAGACATGAAGTCTAAACTAAATCTGTCGCCATTAAAAACACACGTTTCGAGAAAAGGGATCCCGTGACTTGCCGCGGCTTTGCGCGGCTGCGTGCGGGAAGCTGTGAACATGCCCTTCATTACCTGGGCATGTCCTTACATGTCCTTCATTACCTGTAGGGGCAGTCGTGTTTCACTCTGAAGTATTGTGTGTCTACTGAAGCCGAAAATGTGTCCAAATTAAACCGCGCATGCGTGTTTGGAGACGCTGTGCCCACGCTGTGGATCAGTCGGTTGGGAATCATCACGGAGGTACTACACGGTGTGGCTGGAGCTGGAGCTTGTCGTGTTCGAGGTAAGTTTAGCTTTCTGTTTTGGATGTGATTCTCGCTTTCATGACTCCCAATTAATGTTCATCTTAATCTCAGGGCGTACAATTAGTTTGGATTGGATACATTTGCATACTTGCCAAAGGGGGAAAGGTGTAAAATATTGTTATAACTCGGGAGAAATGCAGGAGAAATTTGACTGCAGAGTAAATTACTAGCTAGTGAAAAACGTGAGGGTTAGCAGGTCTGTATATTTGTGAGAGGGTCAGTGTTTTGTAAAACCCCAGCATTTTATTGTCTCAAGCAGTGAGATTAATAAAGTTCTAAAGTGGTTGCTAACATTAGCAAACTAACGAAATGCCTCCGTCATGCTAGCAATACAGTTAACAGTTTAGCATTCATTCATCACTTCACCATCTTTGTATCCCTGCAAACATTCTACAGAGAAAGCTAAAAAGCTCAGACATCTTAACCGTTTCTTTCATACACAGGTGGGGTGGCTAGCAGCTACTGTAACACGGTAAAGAAAAACAGTGAGCTGCATTGAACTTATAAGTAAAGAGTCTCCCAAACAGACTTTTGTATTAAAAATTTAATAAACTTCACAACTTCACACTCTTTAGTTTCCTGCAAACTGTAGGATCTATTCAAATGTGAGCACGCCTCCCCATGTCTAAAAGAAGCACTGCAAGGCAAAATGAAGACAGGACACTGGATATCCATGACTTTACTTTGATAATGTTACTTTTTTCATTAAGCACCAAATTGATATTTAACAGTGGTGTGAAAAACTATTTGCCCCCTTCCTGATTTCTTATTCTTTTGCATGTTTGTCACACTTAAATGTTTCTGCTCATCAAAAACCGTTAACTATTAGTCAAAGATAACATAATTGAACACAAAATGCAGTTTTTAAATGAAGGTTTATGCTATTAAGGGAGAAAAAAACTCCAAATCTACATGGTCCTGTCTGAAAAAGTGATTGCCCCCCTTGTTAAAAAATAACTTAACTGTGGTTTATCACACCGGAGTTCAATTTCTGTAGTCACCCCCAGGCCTGATTACTGCCACACCTGTTTCAATCAAGAAATCACTTAAATAGGAGCTACCTGACACAGAGAAGTAGACCAAAAGCACCTCAAAAGCTAGACATCATGCCAAGATCCAAAGAAATTCAGGAACAAATGAGAACAAAAGTAATTGAGATCTATCAGTCTGGTAAAGGTTATAAAGCCATTTCTAAAGCTTTGGGACTCCAGCGAACCACAGTGAGAGCCATTATCCACAAATGACAAAAACATGGAACAGTGGTCAACCGTCCCAGGAGTGGCCGGCCGACCAAAATTACCCCAAGAGCGCAAAGACAACTCATCCAAGAGGCCACAAAAGACCCCAGGACAACATCTAAAGAACTGCAGGCCTCACTTGCCTCAATTAAGGTCAGTGTTCACGACTCCACCATAAGAAAGAGACTGGGCAAAAACGGCCTGCATGGCAGATTTCCAGGGCGCAAATCACTTTTAAGCAAAAAGAACATTAAGGCTCGTCTCAATTTTGCTAAAAAACATCTCAATGATTGCCAAGACTTTGGGGAAAATACCTTGTGGTCCGACGAGACAAAAGTTGAACTTTTTGGAAGGTGCGTGTCCCGTTACATCTGGCGTAAAAGTAACACAGCATTTCAGAAAAAGAACATCATACCAACAGTAAAATATGGTGGTGGTAGTGTGATGGTCTGGGGTTGTTTTGCTGCTTCAGGACCTGGAAGGCTTGCTGTGATAGATGGAACCATGAATTCTACTGTCTACCAAAAAATCCTGAAGGAGAATGTCCGGCCATCTGTTCGTCAACTCAAGCTGAAGCGATCTTGGGTGCTGCAGCAGGACAATGACCCAAAACACACCAGCAAATCCACCTCTGAATGGCTGAAGAAAAACAAAATGAAGACTTTGGAGTGGCCTAGTCAAAGTCCTGACCTGAATCCTATTGAGATGTTGTGGCATGACCTTAAAAAGGCGGTTCATGCTAGAAAACCCTCAAATAAAGCTGAATTACAACAATTCTGCAAAGATGAGTGGGCCAAAATTCCCCCAGACCGCTGTAAAAGACTCGTTGCAAGTTATCGCAAACGCTATTTATTTTGCATTTATTGCTGCTAAGGGTGGCCCAACCAGTTATTAGGTTCAGGGGGCAATTACTTTTTCACACAGGGCCATGTAGGTTTGGATTTTTTTCTATCCCTAAATAATAAAACTCCTCATTTAAAAACTGCATTTTTTGTTTACTTGTGTTATCATTGACTCATAGTTAAATGTGTTTGATGATCAGAAACATTTTGTGTGACAAACATGCAAAAGAATAAGAAACCAGGAGGGGGGCAAATAGTTTTTCACACCACTGTAATATCTATGAATTAATATCTATTATCACACAGATACAGTATATAAGGTGTGTTCAAGTTAAAGTGTGACATTTGATTGTGTAGAATAACAGAACACAGTTAGGATAATAAAAACTCCCTTTATTTTTTTTATACTGTATAATCCCTTATTACACTAATGCACTTATGCCAGAGTTTGTATAAAAATGACGTCTAATTTTGTTTGCTCGTTAATGTCAACTCACTCTCACTCACTCACTCATCTTCTATACCGCTTGATCCTTTATTCAGGGTTGCGAAGGGCCTGGAGCCGATTCCAGGAGGCTTAGGGCACGAGGCAGGGTACACCCTGGACAGGGTGCCAATCCATCACAGGGCACACACATAAATACACCCATTCACACACTACAGGCAATTTGGGAACACAGCAAGTCCGTTAATTCTTTCTCTTAATTGCTTTTTGTTGTGGGCTGTGGGGCGGAATTTCCTAGCAACAGCATGGGAAATTTCTTGACCCAGATTGGAGGGCAGTGCGTTTCCTCTCTTGAACCATCAGAGTTCACCAACCCTGCCCAGTTCTGGTAAACGTCATGGTGGCATCCAGAAAGCAACAGATATGGCAGTGATACAGCATGTTGTTGTGCTAAACCGACGACGGCGCTGTCCGCGGAGCCGTGTGGTTCACGTACATTTTTTGTTTAGGCAAAACTTCAGCCCTTTTCACCTGCTCAGACCTGCGCTTGCCAGGCCAACAGCGTCATACATACAGTACATTCTACATCCCTATGTCCAGCTGCTTGCTGCTTTTTGTTTAAAATATGTTTCATTGATCATTAGCCATCAACCATGCCTAGATGGACTTTTCTTTTTACATGTTTTATTTTATGATTAAATTTTACTTAGTTAAATGAGGAAAAAAACTTGGGAGTTTCAAACCCCGCATTTTTCTGAGTGATTGTAATGCTTAAAACCTCTTCTCTGTCATCTCATTGTATTCATTTCTAACCACTGACATACTTCTCCTAAAGTTGTATAGCCCTACACATTAGAATATCTCTGTCAAAAGTTAAATAAAGAAAAAGTATAGAAGTTATGGCATGCTATTGATAAGTTAACCCATGTCGAAATAAACATAATTGGAAGAATTTTATGCAATGTTTAATTAGCATAGAAAGTGCTGTCTTTCTTAAAGCTGTCATGTAAAAGGAGTGAAAATTTTTTTTCTGAGCAATTGATGTCAGCTAATTCAGTACCTTCACTCTAGACAGCGCCTTGTAACGTCGGATGTAAGAGGCAGCGAAGTTAAAGACTCCTAAGGAACAGTTCGGGAACCACACTTAGAAAAGTAATCATTTTATGTAAGATATATCTTAAGAGTATTCTTAGCGCGCTAAGAGTGTGCGTTATCTGGAAACCGGGCCCAAATTTGTAGTCACAGAAAATAGAAAAGTCCAACAAACAGATGAGACTTTCCCAAAGAGAAGGACTTATGAATCTGCTGTAAATCAGAGTTTCTATTTCAAGTAATCTAATAGTGATTTCTGTTGAAAATATTCAATGTTGCCAAAACTTAAATTGTCTTCTTAACTGGAAAAAAGAACAGTGTGCTCAAGCCAACTCGAACCACCCCAACAAATAGCACTTACCAATTAATTCCAGAAGGTCAGCCCCAATGTTAGTGTTATCAGTTTTGACAATAAAGCAGAAACTTTTTTGTAGATTCCAATAGATACCAATACATTATCAAAATATTACATTGTAGTCTCTTTAAAAATATTTGCCTTGATCAGTTGAAGACTTTTCATTCTGAAGGACTTAGCCTATTTCTTTTTTTAAATGCTCAGGGTCAGATCATAACTTGAGATTTTTCACAGTCCAACCCACACAATTCACACAATAGAAGTGATGGTCTATTACTCCATGTTAAAACCAGGTGATTCACACACTAAAAGACAACCTAAAATAAATAGGAATAAAAGGCCCTGATTGTCGGAGTTAACCACTAGAAGGGTGCCTTGCACCCAAAGACTCTTTTTGGGAACTTCATTTCCCATAATGCACCTCGGTCAGGTGATGAGAGCACTCACCTGAACCGAGGTGGCTGATTAGTTACGTTATAAATACCCTGAGTAAGTTCTGTTTGGTCGTCTGGCATTTGTTGAATTATAGTATTTTGTTGTGCTCTGGTTAAATATGTTTGTTTATGTTTTGTGTTAAATATCATTGTAAGAGCCATGTCGTATTTGTTATGAATTTGTTGTTGTGTTTATTTGTTTTATTTCATTTTATTCTATCTTATTCTGTTCATTAGTTAAGCATTAAGCATTAAGTTTATTATATAAGCCATAAGCATAAGCCATAGAGCTGCGCGCTTTGAACCTCACCATGTTAAACAACGAGGATAACGCTCCCAGCACCTCACTAGAGAGCCGAACAGCGCTCATCGAAGCGAACAGAAAAGAGAAGCTTAACAAAACTCTGGAAGCAAGAAAAGGCAAGTTGGATCAACTGATTGTAATGTCAGATGAAATAGAGACGCTAATGAACAATGTATGCAACCTAGATACTGTTGAAACCAAGTACAGTACAGCCCGAAATACAAACAGCTGATAAAAGAATTTACTAGAAGCAACGTTGAGGTGTCATTGTGCATGCATGAAGATGAACTTGACCATGATCACGACACCTGTTTCATGCCCAAAATGCAACGCTGCACAGCATTTATGGCAATGGTGGATCGCTGGATAGCGGACACCAAGGGCCACTCTATGACGTCTCGAACATGCAACGACGAAATCTCATTAGAAGACAGCATGTCACAAGTGGCGGCGGCTGAGCCTCCAGCAACGACAGCGATAAGAAACACGGTCGCACATCCCTTCAAGGACCCAAACAAAAAAGGGAAGGAAAAGCCAGGGTCAGCTTTGCAACTGAGGTCAGACAGGTTAGTAAAATTCACAAAGACTCGATTATAATGAAGAATACCGGTACATTAGCCATTAGCGCTTTCACTAAACCGTGCGCATATTGTAAAGAGGACCATATCTTAGACGAGTGTGTAAAATTCAACGATCAGACACACAAAGATAAAGTAGAATTTATAAAAGGGAATGGACTTTGTTTCCGATGCTTAGTTAAGGGACATTTAATTAAGGATTGTAAGAAAAGAGTCACGTGCCCGGTGTGCTCAAAGCCACATCACCGCATGCTGCACATTGCAGTGCAAGACACGGCGCGGTCAGCAGCAAGCGCCGACGAAATTGAAACTGAAAGTAAACTGCCAGCTACATTGAGTCACGAAATAAATGCCCTTACTGGGGTTGGAGATAATTGTATCCTCCCCATATTACCTGTTAAAATAAAGTCCAAGAAAGGTGACAAAATGGCAGAAGTGTATGCATTTGTAGACCAAGGTAGTTCCGCCACATTCTGTACAGAGTTAAGATACGGCTGAGCACTATGAACTCCACAAAACTAGTAGAAAGCTACATGCTCAATGATTTGGAGATTAATAGCCTGGAAGAAAACACCTTTATTGAACTTCCCAACGTGTTTACACAAAAGAATATCCCAGCTACAGTGGAAAGTATTCCACAACAGCACGACATCGACAAGTGGCCCTACCTTAGCAATGTAAAGTTGCCCCAGATTAACGCCGAAATTCTCATAGGAAATAAAGAGCACAAACTCCTAGAACCACAGCGAGTAATTAATAGCAGGCACGAAGGGCCATACGCAGTACAGAATGCTCTTGGATGGACTGTTAACGGGCCTCTCCGAGAACCCGACGAACCAGCGAGCGTTACAGTTAACAGAACCTCCATTGAAAGTGTAGAACAAATGCTGATACAGCAGTTCAACCACGATTTTCCAGAACGAAATTGTGATGATAAGGCCGAGTGGTCACAGGAAGACTATCAGTTTTTAGACTCCGTGAATAACTCTCTGCAGTTCATAAATAATCACTACCACATCGGCCTTCCACTAAAAAAGGCAGTCATTCAAATGCCAAATAACCAAAGTGCAGCTATGCAGCGCGCATTAAACCTTAAAAGAAAACTTAACAGTAACAGCTACTTTCACGAGGAGTACACGAACTTCATGAATGACATGCTTAAAAAGGGTCATGCAGTCAGGGTCCCTACACATCACGTAAACCGCCAAGACAGTCAGGTGTGGTACATACTGCACCATGGCGTCCAACATCCTCAAAAGAATAAACTGAGGGTGGTTTTTGACTGTGTTGCCAGTTACCAAGGAGTGTCACTAAATAGTGAGCTCCTACAAGGACCAGACTTAACAAAATCGGCGTGCTCACACGCTTTAGACAAGAAGAAATTGCCATGATGGCAGATGTAGAAGCCATGTACTATCAGGTGAGAGTCCCTGAAAAGGACACAGATCTGCTGCGCTTCCTATGGTGGCCGAACAGAGACGTGAACCAAAATTTAGTTGAGTATAAGGTGGTAGTTCACCTGTTCGGTGCAAAATCGTCTCCTAGCGTTGCTAACTTCGCCCTTAGAAAGACTGGAAGAAAACCGCAGCAACGCACCTGCCGTGGCAGTTAACACAGTATTTAAAAAATTTTACGTCGACGACTGCTTGAAGTCTGTTGCAACCTATGATCAAGCAGTCGCAATCTCACAAGCCTCTGTGCAAGTGCAGGGTTCAACCTCACTAAGTGGGCAAGCAACAGCAGTGCCCTACTGACTTCCATACCCGAAAGCGAAATGATCAAAGATATGAGAGACTTAGACTTGAGTAAAGATGCACTGCCCATTGAGAGAGCTCTGGGGGTGCTGTGGTGCAGTGATTCAGACATGTTCAAGTTTAAGATTAGTTTAAAGGAACGACCTGTGACAAGACGAGGAATCCTCTCAATCACTAGCTCAATCTATAACCCCTTAGGTTTTCTCGCACCTGTCATACTGCCAGCTAAAATTCTAATGCAGTAGTTATGTAAAGAAAAACTAGCCTGGGATGACGACATTCCCGAGCAGTTTGCAAAGGCATGGAAAACCTGGCTGCAAGAGCTGCACCAACTGTCCGAGTTCAGCGTAGCAAGTTGCATGAAACCAGCTGACTTCGGAGCTACAGCTACAGCGCAACTCCACCACTTCTCGGATGCGAGTGAAATGGGATACGGAGTTGTCTCATACCTCAGGTTAGTAAATGTTGATGGACTCACACACTGTGGATTCATGACGGGGAACTCTCATGTAGCACCTCTGAAACAAACCACCATTTCACGAATGGAACTGACTGCGGCAGTGATCGCTGTAAAAAAATGACAAAATATTGAAAGAACAGCTAGAATTGAAATTGCTGGACTCTATGTTTTGGACTGACAGCACAACTGTTTTGAGATACATTGATAATGAAACACTTCGTTTTAAAACCTTTGTGGCCACCAGAATTGCCATTATAAGAGAGTCAACCAAGTCACAGCAATAGAGGTACGTTAATACCTCAAAAAACCCACCTGATTCTGCATCCAGGGGGGTATCCTGTGAAAAGTTTATGAAAAACATTACCTGGATCCATGGTCCCCCCTTTCTCAAAGATGCAGAGTGCAAATGGCCTGAGAACATTTATGACACGTCGATGAAAGAAAATGACAACAAAATTAAGCTCTCAGCTTTAGTGAACATCATGAGCATTACAGAAAGCACAGACGCAGTGAGTAAATTGATCAATTATCACTCTGATTGGCGCAAGTTAAAAAGATCCGTTGCCTGGATCCTTCGCATCAGATACATGCTTAAATAAAAAACAGAAAGGGTCAACACATAAGTAGATCACAAGTCTCTAACAGTTCAAGACCTAACAAGAGCAGAAAACGAAATCATTAAGTTCACTCAAAGACAAAATTTTAAGGAAGAAATTGTCACGTGGCAAAAGGTTAAAGCAGCAGCAGAATTCAAAAAGTGAATTCCCACAAAGCAAAAACGCAAGGCATCTGTAAAAAGAAACAGTTGCTTGTCCAAACTGGACCCAGTACTACAAGATGGATTGCTGAGAGTCGGAGGACGTCTTGGTGGGTTCGCAACGCCAGAGCACGTTAAACACCCAGTCATTATACCTAAAGACTCACATATTACAATGTTAATGTTAAGAGACGTTCATGAAAAGATTGGACACAGTGGTAGAAATTATATGCTTTCAGAATTGCGGCAGAAATACTGGATTCCGACTGCTAACTAACTTGTGAGAAAATTTCTCTCCAGGTGTGCCACATGTGTTACGAAAAACAGACTCGTGAGACGTGTGTTGGTTAAAACTAAGACCTGTGCCTCATACTGTATGTGAAATTAACTGTTAATTGTATCTTAATTAGTTATGATCACCTTTGGTATGCAAATGTAAACACATGAGATAAATAATATGGACCCAAAGGATCTCAAACGCCCCTCCTTGAACCACCACCTTATCATGGTGGAGGGGTTTGCGTGTCCCAATGATCCAGGGGCTTCATGCCCCTGGCAGGGTCACCCATGGCAATCTGGTCCTAGGTGAGGGAACAGACAAAGAGTGGTTCAGAAGACCTCTTATAATGAATAAAACCATTGGAAAACGTTTTCCCTCGCCCGGACGTGGGTCACCGGGGCCTCCCTCTGGAGCCAGGCCTGGAGGTGGGGCCCGATGGCGAGCGCCTGGTGGTCGGGTCTGCACCCATGGGGCCCGGCCAGGCACAGCCCGAAGAGGCAATGTGGGTCCCCCTTCCCACCTGTAGGAGGGGCCAAAGAAGTTGGGTGCAGTGTGAGCTGGGCGGTGGCCGAATACAGGGGCCTTGGTGGTCTGATCCTCGGCTGCAGAAGCTGGCTCTAGGGACGTGGAATGTCACCTCTCTGGCGGGGAAAGAGACTGAGCTAGTCCGTGAGGTTGAGAAGTTCCCCCTAGATATACAGTGGTGTGAAAAACTTTTTGCCCCCCTCCTGATTTCTTATTCTTTTGCATGTTTGTCACACAAAATGTTTCTGATCATCAAACACATTTAACTATTAGTCAAAGATAACACAAGTAAACACAAAATGCAGTTTTTAAATGAGGGGTTTTATTATTTAGGGAGAAAAAAAATCCAACCCTACATGGCCCTGTGTGAAAAAGTAATTGCCCCCTGAACCTAATAACTGGTTGGGCCACCCTTAGCAGCAATAACTGCAATCAAGCGTTTGCGATAACTTGCAACGAGTCTTTTACAGCGCTCTGGAGGAATTTTGGCCCACTCATCTTGTAGAATTGTTGTAATTCAGCTTTATTTGAGGGTTTTCTAGCATGAACCGCCTTTTTAAGGTCATGCCACAACATCTCAATAGGATTCAGGTCAGGACTTTGACTAGGCCACTCCAAAGTCTTCATTTTGTTTTTCTTCAGCCATTCAGAGGTGGATTTGCTGGTGTGTTTTGGGTCATTGTCCTGCTGCAGCACCCAAGATCGCTTCAGCTTGAGTTGACGAACAGATGGCCGGACATTCTCCTTCAGGATTTTTTGGTAGACAGTAGAATTCATGGTTCCATCTATCACAGCAAGCCTTCCAGGTCCTGAAGCAGCAAAACAACCCCAGACCATCACACTACCACCACCATATTTTACTGTTGGTATGATGTTCTTTTTCTGAAATGCTGTGTTACTTTTACGCCAGATGTAACGGGACACGCACCTTCCAAAAAGTTAAACTTTTGTCTCGTCGGTCCACAAGGTATTTTCCCAAAAGTCTTGGCAATCATTGAGATGTTTTTTAGCAAAATTGAGACGAGCCTTAATGTTCTTTTTGCTTAAAAGTGGTTTGCGCCTTGGAAATCTGCCATGCAGGCCGTTTTTGCCCAGTCTCTTTCTTATGGTGGAGTCGTGAACACTGACCTTAATTGAGACAAGTGAGGCCTGCAGTTCTTTAGATGTTGTCCTGGGGTCTTTTGTGGCCTCTCGGATGAGTCGTCTCTGCGCTCTTGGGGTAATTTTGGTCGGCCGGCCACTCCTGGGAAGGTTCACCACTGTTCCATGTTTTTGCCATTTGTGGATAATGGCTCTCACTGTGGTTCGCTGGAGTCCCAAAGCTTTAGAAATGGCTTTATAACCTTTACCAGACTGATAGATCTCAATTACTTTTGTTCTCATTTGTTCCTGAATTTCTTTGGATCTTGGCATGATGTCTAGCTTTTGAGGTGCTTTTGGTCTACTTCTCGGTGTCAGGTAGCTCCTATTTAAGTGATTTCTTGATTGAAACAGGTGTGGCAGTAATCAGGCCTGGGGGTGACTACAGAAATTGAACTCAGGTGTGATAAACCACAGTTAAGTTATTTTTTAACAAGGGGGGCAATCACTTTTTCACACCGGGCCATGTAGATTTGGAGTTTTTTTTCTCCCTTAATAACGTAAACCTTCATTTAAAAATTGCATTTTGTGTTCAATTATGTTATCTTTGACTAATAGTTAACAGTTTTTGATGAGCAGAAAAATTTAAGTGTGACAAACATGCAAAAGAATAAGAAATCAGGAAGGGGGCTAATAGTTTTTCACACCACTGTAGTTGGACTCACCTCGACGCACAGCTTGGACTCTGGAACCAGTCTCCTTGAGAGGGGCTGGACTCTCTTCTACTCTGGAGTTGCCACCGGTGAGAGGCGACGAGCAGGTGTGGGCATACTTATTGCCCCCCGGCTCGGTGGCCTCCCTCCATCTTCGGGTCGGGGGACGGATCCTTACTGTGGTTTGCGCTTATGCGCCGAACAGCAGTTTGGAGTACCCGCCCTTTTTGGGGTCTCTGGAGGGGGCGCTAGAGAACGCCCCTCCTGGGAACTCCATCGTTCTGTTGGGGGTCTTCAATGCTCACGTGGGCAATGACAGTGAGACCTGGAAGGGCGTGATTGGGATGAATCGCCCCCTCGATCTGCACCAGAGCGGTGTTTTGTTATTGGACATCTGTTCTCGTCACGCATTGTCCATAACGGACCCCATGTTCAGGCATAAGGGTGTCCATATGTGCACCTGGCACCAGGACACCCTAGGCCGCAGTTCGATGATCGACTTTGTGGTTGTGTCGTCGGACTTGCGACCACATGTCTTGGACACTCGGGTGAAGAGAGGGCCGGAGCTGTCAACTGATTACCACCTGGTGGTGAGTTGGCTTCGTTGGCAGGGTAGGATGCCGGTCAGGCCTGGTAGACCCAAACGTATTGTGAGGGTCTGCTGGGAACGTCTGGCAGAGTCCCCTGTCAGGACGAGCTTCAACTCCCACCTCCGGCAAAGCTTCAACCACGTCCTGGGGGAGGTGGGGGACATTGAGTCAGAATGGACTATGTTCCACGCCTCCATTGTCGAGGCGACCGACCGGAGCTGTGGCCGTAAGGTGGTCGGTGCCTGTCGCGGTGGCAACCCAAGAACCCGTTGGTGGACACCGGTGGTGAGAGATGCCATCAAGAAGGAGTCTTACCGGGCCTTTTTGGCTGGTGGCACTCCGGAGGCAGCTGATAGGTACCGGCAGGCCAAGGTTCATAATTTTTATGGACAGGATTTCTAGGCGCAGCCAGGGCGTTGAGGGGGTACAGTTTGGTGGGCTCAGGATTGGGTCACTGCTTTTTGCAGATGACGTTGTTCTGTTGGCCTCATCATCCTGCGACCTACAGCGCTCACTAGATCGGTTCGCAGCCGAGTGTGAAGCGGCTGGGATGAGAAACAGCACCTCCAAATCTGAGTCCATGGTCCTCAGCCGGAAAAGGGTGGAGTGCCCTCTCAGGGTTGAGAGTGAGATCCTGCCCCAAGTGGAGGAGTTTAAGTATCTCGGGGTCTTGTTCATGAGTGAGGGTAAAATGGAGCGAGAGATCGACAGGCGGATTGGGGCAGTGTCTGCAGTGATGCGGGCTCTGTATCGGTCCGTCGTGGTGAAGAAGGAGCTGAGCCAAAAGGCAAAGCTCTCAATTTACCCGTCGATCTACGTTCCTACCCTCACCTATGGTCATGAGCTGTGGGTAGTGACTGAAAGAACAAGATCGCGAATACAAGCGGCCGAAATGAGTTTCCTCCACAGGGTGTCTGGGCTCTCCCTTAGAGATAGGGTGAGAAGCTCAGTCATCCGGGAGGGGCTCAGAGTAGAGCCACTGCTCCTCCGCATCGAGAGGAGCCAGATGAGGTGGCTTGGACATCTATTTAGGATGCCCCCTGGACGCCTCCCTTGTGAGGTGTTCCGGAAACGCCCCACCAGAAAGAGACCCCGGGGAAGACCCAGGACACGCTGGAGGGACTATGTCTCTCGGCTGGCCTGGGAAGGCCTTGGGATCCCCCCAGAAGAGCTGGAAGAAGTGGCCAGGGAGAGGGAAGTCTGGGCATCCCTGCTGAAGCTGCTGCCCCTTCGACCCAACCTCGGATAAGCGGAAGAAAATGGATGGATGGATTGACTTATATCCAAAACACATGCACACACAGCCTGAAAATGTTCATTGTGAGGTTTACCTGTTTAAGATATAAGCAGGTATATATACTGTATATATCGGTATGTGTATATATATATATATATATATATATATATATATATATATATATATATATATCTTTTTTTTATATATACATATAAAAGATATATATAAAATATATTTAAAAAAAAATAATAATATATATATATATATATATATATATATATATATATATATTTTATGTTTATTTTTTATTATGCGTTTTAATCAGATTTGTTCTTTGAATCCTTAACACTGACTTGACAGATTTCCAGTATATATCTGTTCAAACATTCCAAACAGTGGCTTGTTAGTTTTATTCTTGTTCGTGTTTATAATTAAAAAAGAAAGAAAGTTGCTACGAATGATTGGTCATTCATGAACGATTCATTGTTTTTGAATGAGTCTTTAACATTACTCAGAAAAACTGCTCAAATCTGTTTCCTGTGCAATGCACTGCATAACGTCTATGAGAGTCACATGACAGAAAAAGGAATGATTAGGACTAGAAGATATGAGAGGTGAGCTCCTCATTCTGTTCATCATAATATGACCGTAGCTGCATTGTGATATTTTCATTACTGGAATTATAGCCAAAATGTGTGTATGTATCAAGTTGGCAGTTTATTGAAAATGTAACATTATTTTATTTTTGATCAAAAGAATGAACTGAAATGAACTAAATGTCTCAAAAGTTCTTTAGGTCCTGAGTATCGTTAAAAAAGGTTAGTTAATTTTGATGAAGAAGATTTAAAGAACCAGGGCCCGGTTTCTCGATAACGCACACTATTCGCGCGCTAAGTAGACTCTTAAGATATATCTGACGTTAAGTGATAACTTATCTAAGTGTATTTCTCGAACTGTCTCTTAGGAGTCTTCTTAAGTCGCTGCCTCGTTACAAGGCACTGTCTACAGTGAAGGTCCGTAATTAGCTGACATCGGTTGCTCAGGAATCGATTTTTCACTCCTTTTGCATGACAGCGTTAAGAAAGACGGCACTTTCTATACAAATTAAACATTGCACTAAATTCTTTTAATAGCGTTTATTTCGACATGGGTTAACTTATCAATAATATGCCATAATAGACAAATATATAAATTAATATTAATTAATTAATTAATATCGCTAATATTTTCATGTAACATGTGGCCGTGAAACGAACCGGGTATCCAATCATAGTTGATGGACAAACAGCTGATAACACTCTTCACCAGCTTCAGAAACAATGTGGAACATGTCAGTTGTTGGGGTTGTATAGCACACTTATGGAATGAATACGATTAGATGACAGAGTGGAGGTTTAATACCCCTATCTCACACGCGGGGCCGTAAGTGCGGTTCATTATGATTCAGCGCAAATTTTGGTGCTGTGGTTACGTTTCCATTTTAGCACGCAAAAAAATAAACATGTTTAACATGCGGAAGCTTGCGGACCTTGTAGATCTTCGCGGACCGTCGGGGGCCGGTCACTCGAGGCGGATCACGGTGCCTAATACCCCTCTCTCACCTGTGTGGCCTGACTCATCTCCGTGAGCTGCTGCGATTGCCCACGACGTTCCTTTAACGTTCCGCGAAGTTCTGCAAAGTCTGCAAGCTTCCGCGAGGACCAGCAAAAAATTAAACGTTGAATTTTTCACGCGGTAAGATGGAAACGTAATCACAACGCAAAAACTCGGGGTGAATCATGATCAAGCCTACGGCCACACCGCGAGCCCGCGCATGCAGGTGAGGGGTATAACTCCACATCTCACAGCGAGTCAAACCGCATAAGTGAATACTGTAGGGGTATTAAACATTAAAATCACCCAGGGGGTTTGAAACTTCCATGGTTATTTTCTCATTTAACCAAATCAAATTTCATAAAAATAAAACGTGTCAAAAGAAAAACCCATAAAGTCATGGATAATGGCTAATGATCAATGAAACATATTTTAAACAAAAAGCAGCGAGCAGCTGGACATCGGGACGGGGAGTGTAAGTACGACGCGTTGGTCTGGCACGCACAGGTCTGAGCAGCTCAAGAAGCTCCATAATCTGTTGCCTTGTAAGGCAAAACTTTTATTTAAATATTTTTTTAATAACGACCACGGGGAAAATATAAAAGAGGGCTGAAGTTTTGGCTAAAGGAAAAATGTACATGACTCACACGGCTCCACGCTCGCTGCCTAATTGTTCGCCACCTGTTTAATATTAATTGTGATTGGCAATTTTAATGCATTAGTCACATTATGAAATAGGCTAATTAAAAGTCACTCTATTAGTTCTGATATCAAATAAAATAAAATTCTTAAACAGGTCTACAGTATATTCCATCATTAATACGACTTTGATAACATTTGCCATAATGTGTTTGCATACACCGCTGATTTATAAAGACTGCTGCTCAGTGGCAGCGACTAGCGTCTTGAGCTGAAACTACGCTAAGTATGAGTTAAGGTTGGTCCAGACCAACCTTACGAACGTGTGACTTAGCGAAGAGATACTTAGCGTAAGAACGTTTCGGGAAATGCGCCATAAAGTTAAGAGAGAGCTTAAGGTACAACTTAAGAACTACTTAGCGATAAGAAGCTTTCGAGAAACCATGCCCAAGTCAGTAAAATGATTACTTCCCATCACTAGGTCCTACACAAAATTTGTCCACTAGATGGCAGTGCAATGATCCCTAGATTGAAGCTTCATGAAATGAACCTTTTGGTGAAACTGTTGGCTGGGAAGCCTCGACAACTACATGCGGCTTCACCTCACGATCACTGCTTTTCACTTCTCTTTTTAGTTTCCTCTTTTCTTTATTTGTTCACTTTTCATTTCAGACAAAGTACAATAGACTTTACACACTGCATAAGTATGTAAAAGAGCAGTCGTCAACTGTCAGGGTGAAACTAAGACTGGTAGACGAGGCTGATGATGCTGTAAACTGAAGTCTTTTGTATTATTCACAATGTTTTTTTTTCCCTAATCCTTAACAAACTTTTTAATAAAGCCCAACACTTTTTTCCTTTGTTCTAATTTACTGCCAGTGACTTATTACATAATCTCGATCAAAGTATTTGTTTTCTTTGTTGCATATTAAAACTCAGGAAACATATTACTGATTGTATTACTGAAATACAGTACAGTAATTTTTATGTAATAATTTACCATATGCGATTTTTAACATCATTGGATTAATTTAATGTTAATTATTAAATATATTTAATGAACATATTATGAGCCAGTTTGATTATCTAACAACACAGAATTTAAACAACAATAATAATTGGATTATGCTGCTTTATGTTTAACATATGGGTCATACTTCATTTGTGGTGTTTTGTCCCTGTACTTTAAAACAGTTGAAGTAAACTTTAACTACATATAAAATGTTTGCCTATTTGTATTCTGTAGGGTAAACACAATTTGTGCACTGTTAATAGTGTTTTGTTTTTCATATGTATTTCCTATTCCAATTCATAGTCTTTTATTTTAAGGTCACGAGCAGTGGTCTAAGCATTTCACTGCATATCGTACTGTGTATGACTGTGTATGTGACAAATAAAATTTTAATTTGAAAAATTAAAATAATTATATTTAAAGTATATATTTAATGTTTTTATAATTTGAGTTTGAGAGATGTTGCCACCATACTTCAGAGAGGTATCATGGAGTGTAATTGCACATTTTTACTACAAAGTGTAAATACAGATTTTATTAAAGATGTAGAATTTCATAAAATAGTTAGTTAAAAAAAAATCGGGTCGATCTGAGGAGTGTATGGTGAGTACATTCTTTATTATAAATTTACTTGAGATTAGCTACATTTTTGACAATTTCATGTGACACTTTTCTTATTGTCTGCTGTGTTATATTGATAACTTGCAGATCTGCCATATTTTAATCATAATTTTGATAAATACATATCTATTAATCTTTTCAAAATGTCCCGTGATCTTGAAATCATCACAATGACAGCCTCTATTTTGTAAAAGTCTGGATTTAGGCTAATACGGTCTTTACTCGTAACACTACAGACTCTATAGTAAGTCCACAGAATATGCAACCAGAAATATTCTATTTTTAATTAAGACAGGACATTCATAATCATATAATTGGGTCCCTATTATCTATTATTTTGCTCAGGAAACGTTTGATTGATAAACCTTTGATGCAATTCTTCTTTAGCAGAAATAGGGGCCACTTTGAACAATTAAACATTTATTTTTTAAATCGAAATGTAAATGATCTTTGGAAACAAATCATTAGATTTTTTTTCCTAAAGTTGCATGCCACTTCTCATTTTAGAACAAACCAAAATTTAACTTCAAATATTGATAACCCTATAGACATATGGTTGTGTCACCAATGTTTGGTTAAACTTATCTAAAAATCTAAATGTTTTTAAGCTTTATTTTAATTGAAACAGTATGCTAAACTAAAGTATGCAATAAAAATACATTGTATAAAAAATTCAGCTTTTTATTTGCCACCCCAATTACCCATTTTATTACATTTTTTGGACAGTTAATTTTTAACAGTTGAACCAAAAACAAACTTTCTGTTTCTGTATCTCTTTTTCAAAAGTCTGTTAACAGATTTTAATTGAATGTTAATAAAGCATGTTGAGAAAAGAGGAGAGCAGAGGAACGATCATGGGGAGGAAACTTAGTGTGAAGCTCTCAGCGCTGTTACACAGATTTCCCTCACAACAAGACAAATCTATAACACCAATTACTCCTCCACTTGACTCAGCACAGAGACTTGCAGACACACATCCTTTCACGGACTCTGTATTGTCCCCCACTTTAACTGAGAGAGACAGAGAGAGAGAAGAAGAAGCATACAGTATTTCGCAATTTCTTCCACTACTATATGGATGCAAAAAGTTTTGTAGAATGACTAACTGCAGCAAATACTGTACATGCAGCTTATACTTATAACTGCAAACTCAAAAGACACAAGGTGTCTATTTAAAGTGAACATACTGATTTTGCACTGTTAACTAACAAAAATAAAAATGTATACATACGTATTTCCTCTCACTGTAAGTTTAATGTGAAATGTCATTAAATATAAATCTCTCAAGGTTTACAATGAGTTAATTCGAAATACTAAACAAAAAACAAGAAAGAAAGGAGTGCAATGTAGTCCCCCGCCTAAATTTGGAGATTGCCAAGTCATAAAAGTTTTAAGATAATAAAAGTAATAATAATAATAATAATAATAATAATAATAATAATAATAATAAATGGTCTTTGCTTGTTACAGAAAGAGTCTAACAAAGTTCACCTGTTGCACTGATGCAGCGATCTTCATTTCCTGTACAGCTCATTATTCCTGAACAGCTGCTACCTTCACAGGTATAACACATTCCACCATTGGGAGGCTGCTGTGGAAGTTCTTAGGAGAGAAATAAAATGAATAATAATAATAATAATAATAATAATAATTTATTGTGAGTTCAAATGAATGGGAAATAGCATCAAAGAGTGGGCAACATTCTGGACTGTGTTTTACCTGGAAGTGTTTGAGTGTTGCACCGATCAGTACGGCAGCAATTAGTGTTGGTGGTCACTTTCACTGTTCCCATGTTCACACTTCCATTTACACAGAAGTCTGGTACTCCACAAGTCTGGATATTAGTAGTTGTAGGCTTTGCACCACCTACAGAACATTCAACATAGAAGTGTTTTCAGAAAATCTCACCAAGTCATAGTGATTACATAAAATATTATAAATGAAACACTTCAGGGCATGCTGAGCTAGGAAAATAACAAACCACCCAGTCATGTATTATTTCTTACATTTAAATTCTATAAAAAACAAATCAAAGGAGAAGAGCGTATAGCTTACATTAAGCCTCACATACTTATGTATATAGCAGTGGTTGAAGTGAGACACTGATCTGGACAGAATGTCTCCATAATTTTGCAGGGTTCAGATGTTAATGGCAGACACTGTTTACAAATTAGTGATAGTGCTGTAGGAAAAAAAACATATGAAATGAAACATTTAATTAAACATTAAAAAATGCTAATAGAGATTAATCTATTTAAAAAGTAAGCTTCATTACCTTTAGGGAAAAGCATGCAGATGAGCAACAGTGTGACCTGAGACTTCATTGTTGATGTCTGTAGAAGTTGAGGTATGATGGAAAAGCTGATGTGAGTAACGTCTGATAGGGTTTCTTTTATGATGAGGTATAATGGGTGTGTGACATGAGGGAGGGATTTCTGAGTGAAAAACTCCCTGAGATAGCAACAGGAAGGAACCATGAGAGAAACATACAGTAAGGAGACTTAAGAGGGAACCAATCCTTATTTGGCTGATATCAGATAATTATAGGAGAGATTGATTAGGAGCCTGAAAGTTCAGAATTATGAGAGAGATTTTTAAGTTAATATTCTGTTATTTTTTGTGTGTATATATATTTAAAAATTCACTGTAGACCTTAAGAATGTAACGACCTACTGAATACTCATCTATGCAACTGGTGACTTTATCTCCTCCACACCGTGGGCTTCTCAGTCCACTCCTGTACTCCCTGTTCTCTAATCACCTGTGCTAAGAACAGCTCCACGTTTGCTGATGACACCACCATTGATGTAGGTCTGATCACAAATGGAAATTAGACAGATTCTGAGCATTATTAGTGTTGTGCCATAGCATCAATTCAAAAGAGTTTGAAGAATGACACTCCTCATGAGCCTTCCCACTATGTCAAGGGTAAAATCTGCTATAGTCAATCACCCTTATTCTGTGTGTGTGTGTGTGTGTGTGTGTGTGTGTGTGTGTGTGTGTGTGTGTGTGTGTGTGTGTGTGTGTGTGTGTGTGTTAAGGCTGATCAATAAAACCATCAATAAGTGTGTTACTGAAACAGAACTCTTTGGATTGTTTATGATATTCATTATGATCTTCAACCATCTTGATTAGAAACGATTTGTGTGCAGCAAAAATTTGCACCTTTTTTCCTTTCATTTAATTAATTGCCAGTGATTTACCACAAAATCACGATAAAACCTGAGTTTGCTATGTTGTACAATTACATCTCAAGGAACACGTTATTGATCTTTTTATATATTCCATTTTTTTCTTAAATTTTTATTTATTTATTTGTTTGAAGTAATCTTTTGTCATTTGTGCTTTTTAAATTCAAAGAAAACATTAAAACATTAGAGACATCTGTCCACATGGAACAGATGTCTCTAATGTCCCCTTATTGAACTAAAGAGAGAAGGAAAGGGTTAAATTACAAACATGTCTATGTTTAATTACTGTATGTTCACATGGTAACTATCAGCTATCACAGTGCTCACGATCCAATAAAGTCTATTGTGGCGTGAATCAATTTGAACAACAAAGTTGTTCAGGGACAACTGACGAGACAGAGGAGGTTACACTTTGCTTGGTTGGCAAACTGCTGTGGGACAAGTGAAAGTACATGTTTCACCATGTGGTTTTTATAGTTTTATATGGTGGACTCCTTTATTTTTACATTCAAATACACTTTACAATACCTGACTCACAGGTATGTCAGATGTCAGATTTTATTAAATATAAAAGTGATATAAAGTCTAAAGAGCAAATTGATAATTGATTATCACTTTGTGTGTGTGTGTGTGTGTGTGTGTGTGTGTGTGTGTGTGTGTGTGTGTGTGTGTGTGTGTGTGTGTGTTAGCACTGGGTTAGCACTGCAGCCTCTCACTTCCAGAGTCAAGTGTTCTGGTCCAACCTTGGCTCTGTGTGTGTGGAACATTAATGTTCTCCCGTACTCTTGTCTCCAGATACTCCAATTCCTACCCTAGTCCAAACACATGTGGAGTAAGATACTGAGCCTTCAAAATCTGTCCATAGTGTGTGTGTGCATTATGTGTGCTCTATCATGGATTTACACCCCATCCAGTGTACCCTGACTCATGTCTTGAGGTCTCCTGCGACCCTGCTCAGGTTAAGCACTATAGAGAATGAGTGAGTGAGTGAGAGAGAGGGAGATATATGTTTGTTATATTAAACATATAAACAATATATTAATTGTTTACACTAATTACACTAAATTCTGGCTTGTGTTTTAGGTGTGCCCATTAGCTATGCAATAAAAAAGTTATGCTTTTATTAAAAATGTTATCAACCCTTGTATGGTAAAACATCCTGAAGTATTTTATTGATTTTATACCGCAGCAGTTTGACAATTTGTGAAACTTTTTATTCCTGAAAGAATCATGTTATCAGTTATGTTTAATGCTGGAAAATGTCTGTCAAAGTTGTTTCCTGCTTCCATACAGTAAGCCTATACAGTAACTAGTCATTTCCTCATAGCAAAGTCCAAGCTCTCTGTCTCAAAAACAAGAAACCTCAGAGCTGATCCCGATGATACATTCCATGACTTTAAATTTAACATCTTTAAAACAACTTCAATAAAATCAACAAATTTGGAGAACTCAGCAGCACGGTGGTATTCAAAAGCGGAAACAAAGCTTTATTCATTATTGAACTGACAGCCAAAACCAATATCAAGCAACATCTGTATAATGATTAAGACTGTAATGCTATTCGTCAATGTTTAAAAACATTTATTTTCTGCTTAATCAAATAAGCATTTTAGGCATTGTCTAAATCACCTGCTTAACTTGTTTCCATGTAAAAAAAAAAGAACATAACTTATTCTATAAGAATTCTTACTTTATTCACTCTGTCTGTTTATACAGTATGCCTGAATAAAAAAAAGGGGGGGGGGGTCAACACATCAAGTATATTTGACATTAATAAATCTTAATCCCCAAATATTTACACTTCTAATATCCTGAATATGTTTACTATTTATATGTGAAAATATTTTATAACATATTCCCACAACATTGAAAACAACTTAAATGTCATAATTGATAAGGGACAAATAAACTTAAATTCAATTTAATTTGATTGATACTGTATAGCCTTTTTAACAAGTGCAAAGCAGCTTCACAGAATCAAAAGAAAATTAGTGAAATTTGTACATGATGTGTGAGAAAAATATGTATAAATCATAATGATCAGATTGTCCCTGATAAGCAAGCCAATGGTGATGATGACAAGCCTGAGATGGCAATAGGAAGAAATCTTGAGAGGAACCAGACTTACAGTAACAGGAAACCCATCCTCATTTGGGTGATAACAGATAAGGGGGAGATAAACCTTAAACATTAACTAGATACTGTAAATCCTAAATAAATTAATATTATACTGTTCGTCCAACCTCTTATAGTGGTATTTGTTGAGACAACACTTAACATTGTATTCTTAAAACCTTGAAGACACAGGCTGAATAGACTAAAAAAAAACTCAAGTTGAGCCAGCAAGTTGCCTTTACTGAAATGAAATCACATGATTTTGTATTGAACTCCAATAAACTCTTTCTTCTGGGTAAGTATTTATCTATTGAGAAACATGAACAAGCTGTTGAAGGGGACTGTAGTCCTTGAGGACCTGGGTGATAATGCAGCAGCTTTAGCAGTGATGCTTTATCAGATCTGTACATTGAATTCCAAAAGGATAGACATACACCTATGAAGTCATACTGTACAAACAACATCTGTTGTACACTCAAAAAAATAACTTGTTAAGTGAACGTAATAAAATTATGGAAAGAATTTCCACCTAAATCAAATGCAGATGAAAAGTTGTGCTAAGCCCTAGAAATATAAGTAATTGAGCCCACAAGCAAACTTGAGTTGACCTAGATATTTGAATTTGTATGTGAACAAAACAGCAATGTAAAAATATTTTGTTTGGACAGCAAATTTCTTTAAAAGTAAACTTTAAAAAGCTCTGCAACCTGTTACTAAACTTTTTTATTTATTTTTTTTTACAGTGCAGGGATTGATTTTCTTACCCTTAATTTAGAGCCCCTTTTATGACAAGAAATATTAGACAATGGCTTGTCCTTGCCTAATGTGTGCCAGTACCTGTATCTGCTGACAAAGGAGAAAAAAATCTAATTCACATATAAAAATATCTAAATTTAACAGGTAGATGACAATCACTAAGTGAGATTTTCAGCATAGAATTATAAACAGCCATCATTTGGTTGGAGGGAGGATGACCGTTGATAGAAATATCAATGACTGATAGTCAAACAAGCAATCATAAACAACAACCAACATGCAGTGATAAAAGCTGCATTTTTCATCCAATTGCATGTAACTTTCATATCATTCTCAATTGTTTCACACACCATCCTCAGTTATTTTTTGGGGCATTACAATTAGATAGACAGTAAACAAGACACAGATACCTAGTGTAACCAAGGGTGAGGCAGCAATAAATGATTCATGTTTATGATTCAAAATGATAAGATATAACAGTATAACAGGTGATGTGTTAACGTTAATATGGATTCCAGTTGGTTATTGGAGGCTTGGATAGACTGTACACTGTAAAAAAATAAACCGTAAATTTCACGGAAAAAAAACGGCAGCTGTGGTTGCCAGAAGTTTACCGTAAAAACTACAGTAGCAATGTTTTTGGTTGTACGGGATTGCACTCATTATACTGTATATTTTATAGATTTTAATTGGTTATTTTACGGTTTATAACTGTCTAATTAACATGTTTATGTTGTTATAAAAACCGTGTATTCCCGTCAAATTCCAAGGTTTACATTGTAACAAATACAGAACATAACCATGCTTTTTAAAGCTCAGAACTGTCTAATTTAAAGATTTATGTTATAACAATAATGGTTATGGTTAATCACTCTCACTCATCGTCTATACAGCTTTATCCTGTATACAGTATGGGAGGGGGTGGATACCTGGAGTTAACCCACCAAGAATGGGGAGAACATACAAACTCCATGAACACAGAGACAGTAATCAAAGTCAAAAGTTAACGTCAACTTTATTGTCAATTCTGCTACATGTACAGTGCATACATATAGAGAATCGAAATTACGTTTCTCTCATCCTCGTTACAAATAACACTGATGGGGGGGGGGGGGGAGGACAAAAAAAAAAAAAAAAAACTCAAATAACACAAGCTTAGAAAAACAACAGAGGTGAGGTACTTGAGTTACTGTCCTGCAACAAGGGACAGTTAACAACATAGAAGGCAGATATAGAGAGAAACGGAACAGTGCAATAAGAATAGTGCAAGTGTGCTTATTTTAGTTGATTAAAGTGACAAGTGACATTATAATGAGCAATATAAACCAGTATAGCAAAACGGGGTATAAATACAGTACGAACAAGGTATGTAAAATTTTTTGTATTGTTTTAAGTTATTTCCTGGGTTGAGGTTGTGAAAGTATCAATGGTGCATGGAGCACAAAGTAACAGGTGCAAATGTGTGATTGAGTGTATGTGTGAGTGTGTGTACTGTATGTGTTAGTTTGTGTGAGTGTTGTGTGCCTGCACTGAAAAAAGTGATACTTTGGATCAACTTTAAAAAATTGCTTCAATTTGTTACAAGCAATTTTTTTTACTTTCTCTCAAATAAAATGTTATAATATTAAAGGTTTAATTTGGATTAAATATAAATATATTTTTAAGTTTCCCCAAAGCAAAAGAAATTCATCCATCCAAATCAGAAACAAAAGTTATTACAATGCCTTAGGCCAGTAAAACTTATTTTCTAACAACTTGATTATATCACTTTAGAAAAACCTAAATTTTACATTATATTTAAGTTTAGTGTTTACCTTGAAAGAAACAAATTACATTCATGTAGTATAAAGTAATAAGAGTAAATTATAGTAGTTGTCTTTCATTATTCTCAAGTTAAAAGTATGATTACGTACAAACTTAATTTTATGAATTATGCATAAAAATCAACAAATAATCTTTTTCTGAAATAAAGAAATTTACTTATCTCTGTGCCAAAAATGTTCATTTATGTAGAGAAGTGTAACAACGGTACCACCACGACCCGGGGAGATACGGTCTGGGTCACCGGATTACTGAGCCGCAACCTTGTCTCCCTCTAGTGTGTGTAAATAGGTATGTCTCCACATCACAAATTGGTTACACCTGTGTCTTCCCTGTGTGTCTGTATAAATGCCAGTCGAACCCGTAGTAAGCTTGTCCGTTCACTGTTGTTCATAGGTTTTGTTTGTCTCACTTGAGCACTGTGTCTGCATGTACCACTCTCCTCCCCAGAACTGAACTGAGTCCGTGAGATTGGGGTAAAGCCTGAGCCACTAGGCTCCATCGTGTGACTGTTTGACCTAAATGACAAGAAGGATTCGTCTGGACAGACTAAAGTCTGCTGGAGGAGATAAGTTTGCGTGCTGATATTTCCACGACGCCGCGGAGCCAGAAAGGAGAGTGGATTCTGAGTTTTGTGTTCCTTATGTTTAACTAGAGCAACTGAGTTAACTTAACCTTTCGTTTGAGAAGAGAGACTTTATTTGAAACCAGCAGAAAATAAACTGTGTATTTTCAACCTCACTCCTTTGAACACACCCACAGTCATGAGAAGAAGTTACATTTATGAATGAAGTAAGTAACTTTTTACAAAAAAGTTACATTTACTGTATAAATGAAGACAATGAACAAACAAGTTCTCCTCAAAAACATTTATTACCATTCTTGAAACCATACATTACCTATTCTTTTTGTTATACCATTATTTCAACAATTAAAAGACAGAAAACAAAAATTTTATAAATAAAACAATGCAACTTTAGCACATAGATGAGGCCAAATAACATGGAACATTCATGTGCGACTGTGAAACTCAGTAAGTCACAATCCCGATTTCATGTGGTGGCTAAAGACAGTCCTCTTCCCACCTGAGGACAAACAGGGCCATCGTGCACCTCACAAGTTCTGCCTGAGCTTTATCTTTTTGAACAGCCTCATAAAAGAAAGGACATTTGTTAGACAAGTTTCTCTATTTGGCAAAACAGTGTCTGATGTATGCATGTAAAAATCACTTAATGCTCCCTATGAGTGCAAAAAAAAACCCACCTAGGATTAAGGTGCATCAAATTAAATGTAATTATGTCAATGAATAGTCAAAAACAACTGACATACATATACACACACACACATTATATATTACATTAGATTGCCAAAAGTATTGGCTCGCCTGCCTTCACATGCATACAGTATAAACTTGAGTAACATCCACTTCTTAATCCATAGGGTTTAATATGATGTTGGTCTTTTGCAGCTATAACAGCTTCAACTCTTCTGTGAAGTCTTTCCACAAGGTTTAGGAGCATGTATGTAACTAATGTTAATACATACTATGATAAAAAAATAATAATGGCCCTGTGTAAAGATTGTGCTGCAGCTGATAATGCCACTGAACATATTTGTGAATATGAAGGGGCAGATGTAGTTGTGTGGTTTTTGGATGTTGGTATACTGATTGGAAACTCACAGGTTCAAACCCCAGCACCACAAAGCTGCCACCTGGACCTTTGTGCAATGCTAATTTACCAATTCAGTAACATTTTTCAGTTCTAAGGTTGAAATGCCTTATGAACAAATGCTTACCAGTGCTTAATCAGTTGGTCCACATTTTCCACTAAATACACCATAAGACATTTCAGGAGATCGTCTCTTCATACATTCACCTCCAGGCTCTGGGAATGTAAAAACAAACATAGTATTGTTGGTTATGTTAGGCTTGTGAAGCGTGATAAAATGAACATTGCAGACAACGAAACCTGTATTCAAACAGCATACACTAACCTGTGAACAAGTTAAACTAAGGAGTTTTATTCTGCTAGTTATGTTTTAATTTAGTGCATCACAGCCAACTTGATGTGGATGCCTTGCTCAGCTCCTGTGGCTTCCATTCACAATATTACATTTGACACCAAGATAATTTCTGCTTTTTTGAGCGAGTACATACCAGATCAAGAACTTGACGATGACCATTATGCCTTTGGTCTTCTCTCTGACAATTCCTCCCTTGTTTCTGATGATCTCAGTTAATTTGTAATGTTGCTTGTCCAAGGAAACCAGAAATCTTCCTTGAAGTGGAGGAGTTGTAATTCTCAGAAACTCATTACTGATCTTAAAAAAAAAAAAAAAGTATAAACACAAATTGGACTGGCTGGATTGTGCGTTGAGTGAACGGATTACATTTCATCCATAGTTTCGTATGGATGAAATGTTTCGTATAGGAAATCAAAAATTTCCATCAGATCAATGTAGAAACGTACTTTGTATCAACGACACAGCAGTTTCACTTTTTTCAGTGTGAGTGTGTGTGACTATGAGTCTGAGTGTGTGTGACTATGAGTCTGTCTGTGTGTGTGTGTGTGCGTGTGTGTGTGGGTGTGTGTGTGCGTGTGTGTGTGTATACACATGTGTGTACATCTGTGTATGTGTGTGTGTGGTTATATTTTTCAAAATACAAATGCTGCTAATGCATCACATTCATCGAAATAATACTATTTGTCACACACACCCGCGCCACGACCGGCACTAGGACCCGGAAGTAGTACGGTCGCAAAAACAGGAAGCATAAAAGGAGACAAGATGGCGCTTCACATCACTCAGTCATTTGAGTTCGCCCCTGTCGGTTCGGATCGTTTTCCTGCCACTTCATGAGTACTCACTTTCTTGGGGTATCTTTCTGATTCGTGTTTGTGTTTATAGGACGCGGGTTAAATTTGTATTTTTCCCTTGCTCCCCTTCTGTGAGAGTCCTTAGACTAATTCGCGTGGTTATCCTGACTACTCACTTGCTTCCGCGTTTGGGTTTACCATTCACGCTGTAAAGGGCTAACCGCTATTGTGCTAATCTTCTGGTCATCCCGGTTAGTTTCGTGACACTATTAAATAAATAAAATGAAAGAAATTCAAATAAAATAGATGGTAAAGAGAGACCTAGCAACATTTTCCATGTGTTTTGCATGCCAGTTGTTTTTTGTTGTTGTTGCAGAGGTTAGTGCTGCAGGATTTAGTTATGGTGATCACTTTTGATGCTCCCAAGTTCCCGACAAGTTTAAATAATATCTGTAACCTTTGTACCACCTACAGAACATTCTGTATAGCAATGTGATCAGAAAGTCTCAACAAGTCATTTACAAGTGATTTACAAATTTATTTAAGTCATATATTGAATGAAACACTTGAAGCATGGTGATCTAGAAAAGATAACCAACCTTCCAACCTTCCATGTGTTATTCCTTACACAATGGGTTTAAATTATATGGAACAATCAAGGGAGAAATGTACAGGTTGCATTAACACACACACACACACACACACACACACGTGTTATGATGGGTGTGTGCCTGAAGGTAGGGATTTATTGCAAACTTCCTGATATTTATTATGTTTTATTTCTTTAAATGGTATTTCATAGCTTTAAACATGAGACTTAACTTTAAATATCCTATAAATCACTAGTAACTGCTTTAAATTTCAAATTGAGAGTAGTTACCTTCAATATGTATAACAGTGGTCAAGACACCGATGCCACTGTGACCCTGCACCTCCAGGGTTTAGGGTTCTTTTCCCACCCCTGTGGAGTTTGCATCCAATATTTTTATTTGAATAAAATTAAATCTAAAGATTTTCAAATCACATAAACCAATATTTCATTCACAAACGAACATAGAGAACATTTCAAAATGTTTAAAAGGAGAAATCTTTAACTTTTATCCACTAAAATTCATTACAAATTTGATGCCTGTTACAGGTTTCAAAAAAGTTGGGACAGGGGCAACAAGGGGCTGAAAAAGCAATACATTTCCCTGAGACAGCATCTAATATCAGTAACATTATTAGCTAAAAAGGAATGTCTTAGAGAGGCAGAATCTCTCAGAAGTAAAGATTGTAAGGGCTGAGGCGCTCCAATCTGTTAAAGTGTGAATAAAAAGATTACTTTAAAAACAGCATTCCTCCAAGTTAAATTGCAAAGGCTTTGCAATTATCATCATCAACAGTGCATGACATCATCAAAAGATTCAGAGAAACTGGAGAAATCTCCAGTGGTGTCAAAAGTATTCACATTCACTACTTGAGTAGAAGTATAGATACTAGGGTTCAAAAATACTTCTTTAGAAGTTGAAGTATCAACCCAAGCTGTTTACTTAAGTAAAAGTTTAAAAGTACTGGTTTCTAAACTACTTAAATTATAAAAGTAAAAGTACCGTGAGGGGCGACAAAAGCATTAAGGTCTCGCTTTCTGATCATGCGACTGGGGGGGGGGGGGTTGCGTTGTGCGCGTTCTAATCATGCGATGGGGGGGGGGGGGGGGGGTTTGCGGAGCATTTGTACTTCGTTACTTGACACCTCTGGAAATCTCTTTGTGTAAGAAACAAGGCCGAAGACCTTTGTTGGATGCCCGTGTTCTTCGGGCCCTCAGACAACACTGCATCTCTCATTGGCACGATTGTGTCAATAAATTTTATTGTAACTTTAGCACTGTCGCCTTGCACCTCCAGGGTCTGGGTTCGATTCCCCGGCCAGGCTCGATTCCCGTCTCTGTGTGCATGGAGTTTGCATGTTCTCCCCGTGCTTGGTGGGTTTCCTCCGGGTACTCCGGTTTCCTCCCACAGTCCAAAGACATGCAGGTTAGGCTAATTGGCGTTCCTAAAAAAATTGCCCGTAGTGTGTGATTGGGTGTGTGAGTGTGTGTATGTGTGTGTGCCCTGCGATGGATTGGCACCCTGTCCAGGGTGTACCCCGCCTAGTGCCCAAAGTCTCCTGGGATAGGCTCCAGGTCCTCCGCGACCCTGAACACAGGATTAAGCGGTATAAAAGATGAATGAATGAATGAATATTGTAACTTTAATAAATTTGTGTTCTGTAAATATATAAATTTAGATATTATCTTTTTTTAATTTAAGTAGTTAAATTAGTAGTTAAATTTCTGCACCTTCTTTGCCTCTGCTCCCTGTAGCTCTGTTTGAGTATTTTCCATGCAGCACATACTGTGGATGTGTTTGCTCTAATGACCCCTGTTTTATTGCATAGTAACACTTCACATTGCTGCTTTTTATCACCATCAAACTTCTGGCATGACAAATAAACATACTGTATATTGTATGTCCTTTCATTTTTCATGGTTCAGGTCTTCTTTCCCATTTTTTTTTAAATAAACCATGCCATTTCACACTTTTGTTTGTTTAATTTCTATGTCTATACACAGTAAACTATACTGTTTATTGGCTCTGTTGAGTTTTAGCCACACCCACCTCAAGGGATAAAGTGCTAAATTAGTATAAAAAATAAAATGCTAGATGCTGTGACATAATATATAGATACTTTTATAATTTTATTTCATTATTTATATGGATGCCTGGAAACATTCCAGTTTGTTGTCCTTTGCTCTCTCAGAAAACATGTAAAACATACCTGCTACATTTAAGGTGATGTAGCTTGGTGCTGTAGAACCTGTGTGGAGAATGGGAAGCTGTGCAACAGCACTGATTCAATTAGTTAGATTCAATAATTATTCTATACAAAAATCTACGTATATATGTATTAACTGGCAGGCTGAATGCTGATTTAGATAGGTTAGTGCGAGGGTTCAGATTCATAATATTTTATCATTTGTGGTTTTTAACACAAAGAAAACATGCACATGCATGCAACTTGCAAACTCTTTTGGTTTGTGAGACATCTTGCTTAATTTCTCAAAAGGTCACAAATTGAGTTCTCATTTTGCTTTCAAACTGTTTATAAACACACAAGTTTATTTCCTTTCATTACATATATTAAATAAGCATGCACATCATGAGGCAGTTTGGTTATCAATAAAGAATTTAACAATAATAATAAAAACTAAGATTAAAAAAACTTAGATACCTGAGATAGAAATATTTCAGTTCAGTCTCATTTCACTTGATTTTACTGCTACAAGTTTTTCAGCTTTTTTACATTAAAACAGTTAAGTAAAAATAAATTTTAAAAAAAGGGAAACAAACATACTATTTTCTACCAGTCAAAAAACATATTTGAATTTCATGTTGATTTAAATGAGGTGCATCCGTTCTAAACTCAGTAGAAGAGGTAGGAGGAGAGCAGAGGAACGATCATGAGGAGGAAACTCAGTGTTAGGATCTCAGCGCTGTTACACAGATTTCCTATACAACACTGAATATTTGTAACACCCATTCCTTCTGTACTTGATGATGCAGATGGAGCACAGAAACTTGCAGACACACATCCTTTCATGGACACACTAATGCCTGCTTGTTGAACTGAGAGAGAAAAAGAGAGATCGAGAGAGTTAGGATGTTAAGAAACACATTTTGCAACATTTTTTCAGTAGTAAATGTTCTTTAAAGTACAATTAATTAGAATAAATACAATGCAATGCCTACTTATACAGTAACTGCAAAATCAGAAGACATACAGTATGCAGTATATCGGTTTAAAGTGAATATACAGGTTTTGCACTAGAACAAAAACAACAACAACAAAAAAAAAACACCTCACTTTATGTTTAATGTGTGTAATTACACTACAATTGTGTAAATACTATTTAAAAAAAATCATGAAGTCCCAAGAAAGGACAATGGGCAAGTTTTTTTTTTCCTAGTATAATGAAGCCAATGAATCAGTGAATTTGAGTTTCTGCTGTTAAGAAATGAGGTCTTTCAGGGTTCACTCAGGAGCTCTTCCATATTGCATTTCTGCACATTCTATCAAAAAACAAAAGCAACTCAACTAAGAAAAGTGTGCAACGTACTTTTACTTGCTTGTTCTCCCAAGGTAGAAACATTATAGTGATAAGTGATTTAAGGTTTAAAAAAAAAACATGCTTGTTACAAAGAAAGTTAAATAAAGTTCACCTGATGCACTGATGCAGTGATCTTCATCACCTCTACAGCTAACTGTCCCTGAGCATCCGCTTTCATCACAGGTGTAACACATTCTACTATTGGGAGGCTGCTGTGGAAGAGCTTAAGAAAGAAATTGAATTAATTGCTCATTGCATCTTATAGCCAAGAAAAATATTCCAAATAATGTTTAAACTTAATCTTCTGTAATATGCTGGAGGCAGCCAGATGCCCAATCACACATCTAATACCATCGTAAAGAGTAACAAACTTTTATTTTGAAACATACAGTAATAATAATAATAATAATAATAATAATAAACAATAACAATAATAAAAATCTATACTGGGTTTAAATTAAATGGCAAATAATATGAAAGAGTGAGCAACATTTTGGAGTACTTTGTGTTTTACCTGGCAGTGTTTGACTGTTACAGAAATTAGTGCTGCAGCATTTAGCATTAGTGGACACTTCTATTGTTCCCATGTTCAGGCTTCCATTTACACAGAGCTCTGGTGCTCCACAAGTCTGAAAATAAGTATCTGTAACCTTTGTACCACCTACAGAACATTTGACATAACAATGTAATTAGAAAAATGCATCAAGTCAGTGATTTACCTATAAACTGCCATCATATACTGTAAATGTAACATTTCAGGGCATGTCGATCTAGGAAAATAAACAACCACCCAGTCATTTGTAATTCCTTACACACTACAATTAAATAATAGGGGAAAATCCAGGGAGAAAATCTTATATAAACACACACACACACACACACACACACACACACACACACACACTTACTTATGTACACAGTAGAGGTTGCAGTAAGACACTGATCAGGACATGTCGTCTGAGTTTGTCCGCATGGTCCTGATGCTGATGGCAAACACTGTTGACAAGTCAGTGACAGTGCTGAAGAGAAAAAAAAATAAGAATAATTTAAAAAAGCTTAAATGAGGGAAACAAAACATATACTGCATGATTATAAAACTATACACCGCAATAAATTATTGACTGACTGATTTTTCATAAAGTAATTATATTTATTTCTTCTATTAAAATGTAGGCTTCATTACCTTTAGAGAAAAGCGTGCAGATGAGCAGCAGTGTGACCTGAGACTTCATTGTTGACTTTTGTAGCAGTCAAGGTGTGGAAGTGAAGTGGACAGGACTAAAATGTGAGTAAGGTATGAGAGGAGGATTGGTACCATGGTGATGTACTGTACGATAGGGTGTGTACCTGGAGGGAGGGACTTACTGCACTCTTCCTGACACTCCTTAAGTTCCATTTCTTTTAAAAATGACATGGCTTAACTTTCTCTTTCCTGTAAATCACTACTACTGTAACTGCTTTATAAGAACTCAAATTGCAGACTTTTGCCTTCAACTTTTGAGTAGTTACTTTCAAGATGTGCTCAAATGGTCAAAGTTAGAAACAATAAGACTAGCATATGCCTTTCCTAAAAAAATCTATAAAAATGAATAATTTAATAAATTCTGTAACAGCATTCTTTGGACATGTAAAAAGAAATATCAACTTGCAATATGCTGATAAGAAGAAAAGTTTATTCCTTAGAATTGCCAATTCATCTTATAGCATAGTGTACGTGTGGCAGTGGACCTGGGGGGTGTTCCAGAAAGCTTGGTTAACTTACCATTTGGTAAATCTTAACCTCTGGGTTGATTAACCCCAAATCCGCATAACGTGAGTATCGGTTCCATGACCCCTGAGAAGAGTAAGTTTAATCAACCCCCTACTGGTTACCCAGAGTTAGTGCAAATGCACGGTGCATACATAAAGACATTTTCAATGGATCGCGGATTTCACAAGTCAAAATGGAAAATCATATGCGCACATATGAGGAATTTAAGCCAATAATAATGAAAAAAAGCAATACGGCTGCACCGGCTAAAGAAAGAGAGTTGACTTGGCAAAAAATAACAGACAGAGTAAATGTGTAAGTGTATTAAATTGCAAATTTGACATCGCCTCCCCTTTGAATATAATGCAAAATAATTAAACACCCCTTCCGCGTCCTTTTGACTGTTAAGTCATAATGAAAGCATTTACTTTTCCTAGCATTCATTTCTTTTACGCCAAAATACCAGTGTATACTGACTAGGAATTTATGGTTTCTTATTTAATAAGGTTTAATCCTTCTGGAGCCAGAAGCCAAGTGAAAATGAAACACAAAAACATTCTACAAAAAGGTAATATTTGATTACAAGATCACTGAACTATTTATTAAACACGGTTTAGTATATTCTTTCTGTCATGTAGCTAATAGAAAGAAGGCTGAAGCCCATCTAACTGGTGGGGGCCCATCACCACCCCCCTCACCCCATCTGAGGAGCGGCTCTGTCCCTTAATAAAGGGCCACCAGTGACACTAACATGGTGAAATGTAAGTTTACCACTATGATTTATTTTCATTATACGACTTAATAAATTAATATCTCTGTCACAAGGCTTTTGAACATGCTTTATGTTTTTATGCAGGCTTACTGTATTTAACTGCATATGATGTATAGACTACTGTGATCTTAGTTGTATACTTTTGACATGATTTTTCCTGCATTATTGTTTTTTTCTTTGATAATATTGAGAATTTTATGGGTTGTATTTTCTTATAGATACTGATAGAGGGATTGTATTATTGGACAGTACAGAAAAAACGCAGTCTGTTACAGTTGTAAGAGTTTTGTTGTCAGGTACCTTTAGTTGCTTTTAGGTTATTTTTTTCTTTTCTTTTTGCCAGATAACGTATACAGTACTTGCATATTTCCACTGAAGGATGAAGAGACACATCTGCTGTGACAGAAGTGGACAATGCTGGTAGATCCACCGAGGTGGGATGCATACTATTATAATGCACCGCCCCCTTTTTACATTAGAGTAATAAACTGTCATTGTTCTTTCACAGTACAGACCTGGGGATTTCTCCACGGATGAAGGTCCTTCAACCTCAATGAACAATGTAAGCAATGTAAGAATTTGTGTGCAGTTGTCCATATTTAAATTTTATTGTCTGACAGAACCTCATTTATTTAATTACATTTTAATAATAATTCATAGTTTCCTTTCTAGTTGCCAGCAAAGGAGCTGTATACTGTAAGGTCCATATTCAAAAACAAATAAGAAAAAGTGACATGGAGATGGACCTTATACAGCTTCAAATGGAAAAGAAAAGGCTATCCATTAAAAAAGCAACACTAGAAATTGAATTACTGGAGCGTCGACTTAAGGTGAGAACTTGGGTGTACAGTATATTAATCTGTTGCATGTTAAAAGTGTTGTGTGTATATAAAGCAATGTCGTTAAAAATAATACACACATTTTATTTCATTTTACTTTCATTGGTTTTCAGGAAATAAAGAAATGAACTATACAGCAGACCAGTGCAAACTATTTAATAAAAGTAATTTAGAAAAATCCTGTCTCTCAAAAGTCTTCCATCTCTGTTGTGTGCAAAAATCTGTAGAGGTTCCTCTGGGCCCACGCAGACACTGAAACCTAGACTTGAGGATCCCTATGGTCATCTCCACCTTGGCCCGTGTTCGACTGTGAGCCAGGTTATAACGTGTCTATGGTCCAGGATCAGGTTCAGAGTAGGTTCAGTGTCATTAAATAGGGCAGACAAGGGTATCCCCTGTCCCCCAGCAAATAACCATTGTACTGTCCTGTAATGGTTCAAGTGTACAATAAAAATATAGCAAAAAGGAAAAAAAATTGTATGAAGAAAAACATACCCTGCTGAAATGTCTCGCATAATGATGACTTGTGGAAAATTCTGGCATCATGCACAGATCCTGGACATTTTGCCTTATCATTAGTAATGATGTGGGTTACCTCACATATTACCTATACTGTAGTTAGTGGAAAAAATTATGAGTTTAATGATTATAACAAGGCAAAAAATTAAGGACACAAAATTAAGTTGTTACCTGTACATTGATACTATGAATAGATTTCCTATTAACATAGTCTCCCTCATTTATTGAAGGAGCTTTAATAGGAATGTGGGTTCTATCAATCCACCCAATTACATTTGGAAACCCTGAAATAGAAAGTCATACATGGAAGGATCAAGTGTGTGTGTGTGTGCAGGATGAATACATGTATATAAATAGTATGACTACACATTAAATACGCGTCATCGATTTTACTACAAAGGACAAACCTGCCACTCTGTGGAGTTCCTCTAATAACATGCAGAGGTTTATGTCAAGGGAACTGTACACATGTGTGTAAGAAGTGTTTAAGTGGCAGACATACAGTTGCCTTTCCCACATGCTCTGCATCACATGCCCCACATTGTACAAAAAATGCCCTTAAAAAAATGCCAAAAAAAAAGAAGTGTAATGCACAGGATATTTTCTAAGCGCAGACCCGCCATTTGTGACATTTGCAATATGGGGTTTCAAGAGATGTGTTGAGTAAATTAACGATTCCATTGAAAACCAATACCACTCTTTCAAATAATCATCAGGAAATGAAAAAACATCAATACACGGTCTTATAATTCTCTCCCGGCAAAAAAAAACCTTGTATAATTTGTACCTCCACGTCCACAGGATCATCTACCGAGCAGGTTATCTTCAGAGAGTAAGTTGCTATGGTTACATACATACCCAGAAAGTTACCTCCGTTTTTGGAACCAAAAGTTGAGGTTATCCACTAACTTACCCTCAAACTTACTCGGGTATGTCACATAACCTGCTTTCTGGAACAGCCCCCTGATGTGATGTGATTGCTGACAGAGAAGGAAAATAAAAATGGAAATGTATCAGATGTTATCTGCTCACATTTTGCCAATTGCTTTAAAACAGGTAAAGGGAAGCGAGTTGAAAGAATAGTGGATAAGTTTGACTATCTGAATTTAAAATCACTTTGTATTTTTCTTACATCAGAACATCTTGAGTGACAATGAGCATCATCTCAGCTGAACAGCTACAATTTGATGTAACCAAAATATGTGATGGTGCAAGTTATATTGTGACGGTAATGCACTCAAAACTAATGACAATAATTATAAAGATGGACAGGTGTTAGTGTTAGGTAGTGTTGGTGTTTGGTCAGTAGTAAATAAAACATAACACTAGACCTCTGTAAACACGACACTATAAATGTATTAATTTATTTAAAAGTCAACATTCTTTCTACATATAAATATTTAAATCAGATATTTAGCTTATCTCAAGTGATGGTAAACAATTCATACACTACTAAAAGTTTATGACATAAATCCGCACTAAATATAATCCAGTAAAGATAGGATGACTTTACAGTAGACTGTTCTAGAAAAAAACATTTTGCTGGAATTTTAATTTACAGCACTAAAATATACTGTTATAGGTTAAAACAATCAATTAAAAGTAATACATCAAAAACACAAATCTGTGTTATGGGACTACTTTCATTTCTGTTAAAGGTATTAGCTTAAACCAAACATTTCCTTAAAACCCCATTCTCCACAAACACTTTGCATAATGTGCTGGATTTTATTTTAGAATTTTCATATTCAAATGTTCCATTGCACTCTACTACATTGGTCACCCCCAAAATCCTGACCTTCTTCTACAGATTCTACATGAGAGCATTGAGTTAGGGTTGGGGTTATCCACACACAGACTGTTCACCAGATTGCCAGCAGGTAGCCAATAGTGCAGCATTCAATCATAAACCAGAAAGCTGAAGAACAGTCTGTACCTCCAGGCTGAACTGAATAAACTGTAATCCAATCATTATTAAATTTAATTTAATTTAATTCAATTCATTTTTATTTGTATAGCGCTTTTAACAATTGCCATAAAGCAGACTTGCACAATCAAAAGGATTATGGAAGTTTCTATGAAATGTCAGTGTGTATGATTATGCCTTCTAGTGCTCTTGTAGATTCACGTCTCCACTACGTCTTCCACACGTCACCACACTGACAACTCAAGGACACTTCTATTCATGCTCACTTTTGGTAGCTTGACAAACAAATTTTAAACAATCTGTGATTTACAATTCAAAAACCCAGAGTACCTGAAAACTCATCGAGGGGAACATGCAAATTTGATGTACACAGTGCAGAGGCAAGATTCAAATCTCAAAATCCTGAGGTCCCTGCAATGAATTGGTACCACAACCAGTGTATTGCACCTTGTGCCCACTTCCCCTAGGATAGACTCCAGGCCTCCTGCACTGGTTAGGGGGTTAAGTGAGTGAGAGAGATATTGCTGGATTTATTAGATATATAAACAGTATATTGTTTATTAGTACATAGCTATGTGTTTTAGGTATGCCCATGAGCTACACCATGTATAAAGCATTATGCTGCTATTAAAAATGCTTATTAATACCTGCATGGTGATAAATTATTCTATCCATTCTGAACATCCAGATGTATTTGCTGTATATTCACAGCAGAAACAACTGAAGTGCAATGCTTTATTCATTATTAAACTGACAGGCAAAACCAATATCAAGAACTCAACTGTACAGCGATTAAGACTGTGGTGCTACCTGACAATCTTTAACTCAGAAACTTAGATTTTATTTTCTGCCTAATCAAATATTAACTTTCAATGTATTGTATAAATTTCAAGCTCAACTTCTGCCCATGTTTTAAAAAAAAATAATAATACATAACTTACTATATGTTAACTTACGATATTATTCAATTTTCTCTGTTTTATATGACTGTATTTTTAAAAAAAGATGACATAAATAAGGGAAACAGGATTGAACACACTAAGTTTTGTTTCCATTAATAAAAACCTAATCTGGAACACACTACACACTTCTGATATCCTCAATGTTTTTAGTATTTATATTTGTGTAAAATTTTATTCCACATTCCCAAATACATTAAACTCATTCCTACATTGGTTTTTAAAAAATTCAACAAGTAGATGACAATCACCGAGTGATTTCTTAATTATGTCTCCAGCTTGTTTGACCATCAAGAGTTAAAATCTTTGTCCTCCCCAAATGACCAAAATAATAACTTTGAAAATGTTGCTCAATTTTGTCCAACTGTATTTTTACTTTTATTCTCAGTTCATTCATGGCCACTTACCATGTCTCATACAAAAACAAAAAATGCACAGTGATCATAGCTATTAATATATACTGTACATACTATTCACTTATCTTCTATACCACTTTATCCTTTATTCAGGGTCACGGGGGCCTGGAGCCTATCCCAGGAGACTTAGGGCACGAGGCGGGATACTCCCTGGACAGAGTGCCATTCCATTGCAGTATATACATAATAAATACATTTTAACTTGTATATAAATATTACATAAATGTTGCAATTGAAGGTGTGATGCTTACTTTTATTCATTAAACCATTGTTGAAATAATCACTGTTTCTGCATGCCAGGAACCATGACAGGAAAGGGAAGAGAGTTGGTTGATATGATGCAGAGAAGGAAGGTGGATATCCTGTGTGTCCAAGAGACCAGGTGGAAAGGTAGCAAGGCTAGAAGCTTAGGATCAGGGTTCAAATTGTTTTACCATGGTGTGGATAGGAAAAGAAATGGAGTAGGAGTTATTCTGAAAGAGGAGTTTGTAAGGAATGTTCTAGAGCTGAAGAGAGTATCAGACAGGTTGATGAGTCTAAAGTTGGAAATTGAGGGAGTAATGTTCAATGTTGTTAGTGGTTATGCCCCACAGGTAGGATGTTAGTTAGAAGAGAAGGAGACATTCTGGAGTGAGTTAGATGAAGTGATGCAGAGCATCCCCAGAGGTGAGAGAGTGGTGATTGGTGCAGACTTCAATGGACATGTTGGGGAAGGGAACAGAGGGGATGAAAATGTGATGGGCAGGTTTGGTCTTCAGGACAGGAATGTAGAAGGACAGATGGTGGTGGACTTTGCAAAGAGAATGGAAATGGCAGTAGTAAATACTTTCTTCCAGAAGAGGCAGGAACATAGTGTGACATATAAGAGTGGAGGCAGAAGCACTCAGGTAGACTACATCTTGTGTCGACGTTGTAATCTGAAAGAGATTAGTGACTGCAAAGTGTTAGTAGGGGAGAGTGTAGCCAGACAACACAGAATGGTGGTGTGTAAAATAACCCTGGTGGTGAGGAAGGTGAAGAGGACAAAGGCAGAGCAGAGGACAAAGTGGTGGAAGCTGAGGAAGTAAGAATGTTGTGATGTCTTTAGGGAGGAGTTGAGACAGGCTCTGGGTGGGCAGGAGGTGCTTTCAGTTGACTGGACAACTACAGGCAATGTGATGAGGGAGACAGGTAGGAGGGTACTTGGTGTATCATCAGGTAAGGGAAAAGTGGAGAAGGAGACTTGGTGGTGGAATGAGGAAGTCCAGGAGTGTATACAGGGAAAGAGGCTAGCTAAGAAGAAGTGGGACTCTGAGAGGACTGAAGAGAGTAGACAGGAGTACAGGGAGATGCAGCGTAAGGTGAAGGTAGAGGTGGCAAAGGCCAAACAAAGAGCATATGAGGACTTGTATGCTAGGCTGGACAGAAAGGAGGGAGAGGTGGATCTGTACAGGTTGGCGAGGCAGAAAGATAGAGATGGGAAAGATGTGCAGCAGGTTAGAGTGATTAAAGATAGAGATGGAAATATACTGACAGATGCCAGGAGGGTGATGGGAAGATGGAAGGGGTACTTTGAGGAGTTGATGAATGAGGAAAATGAAAGAGAACAAAGAGTAGAAGAGGTGACTGTTGTGGAGCAGGAAGTAGCAAATATTAGTAAAAGTGAGGTGAGGAGGGCGTTGAAGAGGATGAAGAGTGGAAAGGCTGTTGGTCCTGATGACATACCTGTTGAGGTATGGAAGTGCTTAGGAGAGGTGGCAGTCGAGTTACTGACTAGTTTTTTTAACAAGATCTTGGCCGGCGAGAGGATTCCAGAGGAATGGAGGAGAAGTGTATTGGTGCCGATTTTTAAGAACAAGGGAGATGTGCAGAGCTGTGGCAATTACAGAGGCATAAAGCTAATGAGCCATACAATGAAGCTGTGGGAAAGAGTAGTGGAAGCTAGGTTAAGGGCAGAGGTGAGCATTTGTGAGCAGCAATATGGTTTCATGCCTAGAAAGAGTACATCAGATGCAGTATTTGCTTTGAGGATGCTGATGGAGAAGTACAGAGAAGGTAATAAAGAGTTGCATTGTGTCTTTGTAGATTTAGAGAAGGCGTACGACAGGGTGCCGAGAGAGGAGCTGTGGTGTTGTATGAGGAAGTCTGGAGTGGCAGAGTTAGAGTGGTGCAGGACATGTATGAGGGTGCTAAGACAGTGGTGAGATGTGCTGTAGGTGTGACAGAAGAGTTCAAGGTGGATGTGGGTCTGCATCAAGGATCGGCTCTAAGCCCCTTTTTGTTTGCTCTGGTGATGGACAGGATGACAGATGAGGTTAGACAGGAGTCTCCATGGACTATGATGTTTGCAGATGACATTGTGCTTTGTAGCGAGAGCAGGGAACAGGTGGAAGAAAACTTAGAGAGGTGGAGTTACACTCTGGAAAGCAGAGGAATGAAGGTTAGCCGCAGCAAGACGGAATACATGTGTGTGAATGAGAGGAACCCAAGAGGAACGGTGAGGCTACAGGGAGCAGAGGTAAAGAAGGTGCAGGACTTTAAGTACTTAGGGTCAACGGTCCAGAGGAACGGAGAGTGTGGAAAGGAGGTGAAGAGGCGGGTACAGGCAGGTTGGAATGGGTGGAGAAAAGTTTCAGGTGTGTTGTGCGATAAAAGAGTATCGGCGAGAATGAAAGGAAAGGTGTACAGGACAGTGGTGAGACCAGCGATGCTCTACGGCTTAGAGACAGTGGAGAGGAGGTAGAGTTGGAGGTAGCAGAGCTGAAGATGTTGAGGTTCTCTTTGGGAGTGACAAGGATGGATAGGATCAAGAATGAGTTCATCAGAGGGACAACCCATGTGAGATGTTTTGGAGATAAAGTCAGAGAGGCCAGATTGAGGTGGTTTGGACATGTTCAGAGGAGAGATGGTGAGCATATCGGTAGAAGGATGCTGAGGTTGGAACTGCCAGGCAGGAGGTCTAGAGGAAGACCAAAGAGGAGATTTATGGATGCAGTGAGAGAGGACATGAAGTTAGTTGGTGTGAGAGAAGAGGATGCAGAGGATAGGGTTAGATGGAGGCAGATGATTCGCTGTGGCGACCCCTGAAAGGGAACAGCCGAAAGACAAAGAAGAAGAAGAAGAAGATAACAACTCTCTTGTTGTATATCTCTACTTACGGGAGCTTACGGTTACAACAACCTAGTTGCTGTATCTTACATTCTTAGCTTACCGGTAGCTCACGTTAGCTGATGGTCAAAAGCTTGTGTTTCCGTAGCCTTCCGCATCTAAACTGAACTCTCTTTCATATGACAGTCATACAAATGCATGTAATAGTGGAATGACATCACAGACCAACCTACGATTGTCAAGATGGATGCATGACTAAGAAATTTAAAGCTTATGGCTTATGTAACAAACTTAATGCTTAATGCTTTACTAATGAATAGAACAAGGTAGAATAAATTAAATAACAACAAGTAAAATAAAATAAAATAAAATAAACACAACAACAAATTCAGAACAAATACGATATGGCTCTTACTGTACATGGACACTGACTCTTTTCAAAGAACCGAAGTACATAAGAAAACTATACTTCATGCAACAGTAACAGTGCAAGAGAATATGACTGTAACATATAGCTGCATGAACCAAACATTGGTGTTTCCACTAAAATTCCGTTATGATTACCAAACAATACCAGTAGTTGATTTCTTCTGGCTCTGTGGGGGAACACTGTTAAAGGCAACCTTACCCAAAGGTTGGAAGGGGATCTGTGCTAGAGTCCGGATGATTCAAGAAATGTCAATAACGGATTGGGATATAGAACAGCCTGTGAAGAGTAACTCAGAAACCAATCATAGAGTGAGAAGGGCTTATCAGGCTGATCCCAATGTGTACATAGATTCAGTAGGACAACTGAGAAGTATACCTAATTAATTCAAAGCCAGAGATTAGGTAAAATCTGGATTTAAGTCTATTTTTATATGGATAACTCCTAACAAAAATGCTGAATGGATTAATTATATTTACTATAATCAATAGAGATTTATTAATTATACAGAAGGCGCTTTGGCTGCATTAGGAGAACAGTTAGTAGCTACTAGTACAATGACCTCGCAAAATAGACAAGCACTAAATTGGTTATTGGCTGAAAAAGGAGGTGTGTGCATCCTGTTCGGTGATCAATGTTGTACATATATTCCTAATAATACAGCACCTGATGGAACATTTACTAAAGCCACGAACCAACTAAAAAAATGTGACGTGAAGTAACTGAAAATGCTGGGAGGGATAATAAAATATGGTTAGATCTAAAACTGGGAGCTTGGGGAGCATGGTTTGCTAAATTTGGCATGTTCTTGGGATTTGCTATATTAATAGGAGGATTGTTGTTCTGTTGTGTAGTTCCTGTATTAAAGTTCTTGCTCATAAAGGCTATAGTTCAACAAATGGAGGTATTAAAATGGCAAGATGAAGAAATACCCCTAACCAATTATAACATTTAATAAGACATTTAAGTCTCTGATTGGTATTCACAAGAATCAGAAGAGGATTCAGGCACCTCGGACGAGGACGAAGAAGATGATTAACGATGAGCCATGCCTTGGGTGAAAGCACTGGCCTGACCTCTCCCCAAAAGGCGACCCTCTATGATGCGCAAAGTATCTGGGTTGAAGTTTCATATATTATGACACGGATGTTTAAAATTATATCTGCTTTTAAAATTGTACTGTATTATACAGTACATGTTTCATTTTAGACTGTATATGTTATCCAGGTTATTTAGGTCAGTGTAATCCAAAAAAACACTGTATTAATTACATATTCATGTCATGTTATTGTGTTACGGAAAGTATAATGTCATGGATGTCGAG
Organism: Channallabes apus; assembly: GCA_030522415.1. Lineage (NCBI taxonomy): Eukaryota > Metazoa > Chordata > Actinopteri > Siluriformes > Clariidae > Channallabes > Channallabes apus. The sequence goes on from CM060117.1 coordinate 25,815,362, forward strand.
CCTTTTACCCTCTCCTAATCAAGTAAGGAAGGAGAGTTTTGGCTCGATCTGCCCTAGAGTACAAATACATACTGTAGGTTGGTCATTGATAAAAGTCCAATGATTTAATTTAATCACTAGATTAGTGTAAGAAGGGCTAGCACATGGATTTGCACTCTAGATAACAATTAATATGGGACTTACAAGACCAGAGAGGGGAGTTATGGAAGTAATTTTTATTTGATTTTGTGTGACTTTACTTACTTTTAAGAAATAAATGGTACCCCATATGGAAATAATCAGTGATGTGCGTGCGAAGCTGAACATCAATCAAAGTTGGTAACTGTGGGAGATTACTACATTAATAAAGCTCTGTGTAGTAGCTGATGTGAATGTACGTTTAATACCGTAGCGCAGCGCTTTGTGTACATTATTACTATGACACACTTTAATTGAGACAAGATAGTGATCTGAGATAACATCGGACAGTGGAATTGTGAATAAATTTATTTATACTTAATCCGAAGAATATTTTTAAATCTAAAGTGTGACCTGCTTTATGAGTGGGTCCTACTACACACTGATTTACTCCTACTGAGTCCAGTATGGACATACATGCTGTTCTCAGAGGGTCTCTCTGGCAATTAACGCTTTGTCTAAGAAACGAATAGGTTTGAGAGGAAATCTGCAAATTCACAAAGAAATTCAGACATGGCTGCAGTTCCTCGATAGTTCAGGACTGTAATTTTCTACAAGTCCATTTGAATTGAATTGATACTAAATTGCATATTTAAATAACCACAAACACTACTGAAGGATGATACTGTATATCCGTTTTGATAAAAGTTTGGAAAGGAGGTATATAGTGTGGTGTATAGTGTAAATTGGTAAAATGACACAAAATTCATGTTGATATTTGATAAATCAAACAATTCATAATATTTTAGCATTTGTGTTTTTATTATGTACAAAATATTCTCTTAGTTTGCAGTGGTTCTTTATTCTACAATAACTATTACAAAAAAATCTCAAAACATTTATATCGGAGTTAAAATTTTGCTGTCAAACTGTTTGAATTGTTAGATTAAATTAACACATTTAATGTACCTATAACACAACAGGTATATTTTTACACTTTTACTAGGTTAAATTTCCTATTATTTTGCATTTGCTTGCAAATATTAAGGGACCATGAGGTTGCTTTATATTTTTCACATATTTTGTTTCCTATAAACATGTAGGTGCATCAGCTCTGAGCTCAGAAGAAGAGGGAGGAGCAGATCACAGGAAGGATCATAAGGAGGAAACTCAGTTTAAAGCTCCCAGCACCGTTACACAGACTTCCCTCACAACACTTTACATTTGTAGCACTGATTCCTGGAATGCTTGATGATGCAGCTGCCACACAGAGACTTTCAGACGCACATCCTTTCATAGACACGCTAATGCCCACTTGTTGAACTGAGGTAGAGAGAGAGAGAGAGAGAGAGAGAGAGATAGTAATCTCAATGCTTATCATCTAATCGAAGCAGTACATTTGATTTATAGTATCTGACAGTGTGGGATGTCAGTCAAATTGGTTACAAACGTATGCACCATTAAGAAGTATACTTATTATTTCATCAAAAAAAAATTTTTTTACATTATATAAAATAAAATACCACAAGCATCAAGGTACTAACTCATACTAAGCACCTAACTAAGCACCCCACACGTGTCAGTCCAAAATATATTGGTCATAAAATATTTTTGGTCACTATAGACTTGTCCTTGCCATTTCAGTACAATCAGGTACAATTTAGAGTAGACTGTATATACTGTGAAATGTTCATGAACAGTTGTATCCCTGGTGTGATTGCTATTATTTGGAAAGGTAGTATTCATTAGAGTAAAGGAGCTTCTAAAAGTCTTTACAACAGTAGTAAGTCACAGTCAGACAGAAAAAGCTCCAGAAGTCATTCATGTTGCAATATGTTCCCAATAACATGTAAACAGAGAGTTCTCAGTGGTGTAATTAAACATACCCAAACAGGTAAAAGATTTCCTAATGTACATAACCTATTAAAGTTACAGTAAGTGCAGATTTAGGAGACAAATGGTTCAATACCAATTAATTTGCCAATAACCTTGCAACTAACATATTTGTACCCATGCTAATAAATACATGCAGTTTATACTTGTAGCTGCAAATTCAAAAGACATTAGGTGTGTCAGTTCAAAGTGAAGTTTATTAAATAACAAATAACAAAAGTTTATTTATGAAAGTGGATGTGTGTGTGTATGTATGTATGAACAGTTGTGTGAAAAAGTGTTTGCCCCTTCCTGTTTTTTAGATCAAACAAATTTAAATATTAGTCAAAGAGAACACAAGTAAACACATCATGCAGCTTTTAAATTAAGGTTTTTATTATTAAGGAAAAACAAAATCCAAAAGCAAAATTACTTTGGAGTGATGTACTGTAGTCAAAGTCCTGAACTGAATCCAATTGAGATGATGCGGCATGACCTTAAAAAGGCAGTTCATGCTCGAAAACCGTCCAATGTCGCTGAATTACAAAAATTCTGCAAAGATGAGTGGGCCAAAATTCCTCCACAGCACAGTAACAGACTCACTGCAAGTTATTGAAAACGCTTAATTGCAGTTGTTGCTGCTAAGAGTGGCCCAACCAGTTATTAGATTAACCAGTTATGTAGTTTTGGATTTTGTTTGCCCTTAATAATAAAAACCTTCATTTAAAAACTGCCTCATGCCCTAATGTCCTGTGATAGGCTCCAGGTCCCTGCGACCCTGAATACAGGATCAAGTGGTATACAGTAGAAGGTGAGTGAGTCAGTGTGTGTGTGTGTGTGTGTGTGTGTGTGTGTGTGTGTGTGTGTGTGTGTGTGTGTGTGTGTGTTTAAGTGTGGCAGTTTTGCTTTTGTCATATGCAAATGAAGCCAAGGCATCACTGAATTTGTATATTCAATGAGCTGAGAGTTTCTATGTGAAGAAATAGATTTGCATTAAATAATACATGAGGGTGTCTTCAGGAGTTTATAGAAGATTTTATTTATTTATTTATTTTGCATTATTTAAATTACTCCTGTTTTAATAACAAAACACTAAGAACACAACCAGGAAATGCTTAGAGAGTAAATAGACAATATGAAGCATCAAAACGATCTGTTTGTTATAGAGAAATTTAGTTAACCTGATGCAGTGATGCAGCGATCTTCATCTCCTCTACAGCTCACCAATCCTGAGCAGCCAATTAAGCCACAGGTGTAACACACTCCCCCATTGGGAGACTGCTCTGACAGTTCTTAAAAGAGGAATATAATTAAACAAACTGCTCATTGTGTCTCATATGTCAGCAAACATGATTCAAATATTATGAAAATTGTTAATTTAGAGAGAAATCATAGTGTATGGTAATCTGCAGTAGGTACTGTATCTTTTACTGTTGTATTGTATGAGTAATGGAACAAAATGTATAGCCTATGCCGGTATGCATATACTATACATTTTGTTCCATTACTCATACAATACAATAGTAAAAGTCAAAGATTAGTCCACAAATTTTTTTTAAGTATTAATAGAAATGAAAACTATTTTGAGTTTAAAAGGGAATGAAAAATAAAATCAAAGCGTGAGGAACATTTCAAAGAACTTTGTGTTTTACCTGGTGGTGTTGGAGTGTTGCAGAGATCAGTGTTGCAGCATTGGGTACTGGTGGTCACTTCTATTGCTCCCAGGTTCAGGCTTCCACTTACACACTTTTCTGAAGTCCCGCAAGACTGAACAGTATTATCTGTAAGCTTTGTGCCACCTGTAAAACATTCCACATAGCAGGACGATTCGAAAATCTTGCCAATTCGTAGTGTTTTTGGTTACATTGGCATGTGTTATTCTTTACACACTACATGTACATTAAATGGAAAATTCAGAGGATGGATGGATGGATGGATAGATGGATAGATAGATAGATAGATAGATAGATAGATAGATAGATAGATAGATAGATAGATAGATAGATACTGTAGATAGATAGATACTTACTCATATACACAGAAGTGGTTGCAGACAGACACTGGTCTGAACAGGTTACCTGTTCACTGGTGCATACCCCCAGTACTGGTATACACTCTTGACAAGTCAATGACAGTGCTGCAGAAAAGAAAAAGAAAACAGATGTAATTAAAATACAATTAAAAGCTTAAACAATGAAATAAATGAATGAAAACACACTATAAACCATACATGGAACTATAAGGAACTATTCACCAAATGATTTAATAAAATGAATTTGATTTATTTACCTTTAGAGAAAAGCATGCAGGTGAGTAGCAGTGTGACCTGAGACTTCATTGTTGATGTTTCAAAGTGAGGTCTACGCACAGTAGTTGAAGGGGTAAGCAAAGTCTGAGAGAAAGACTGCTTCTATGGTGACAAATGATGGAATGTGTACCTGGAGGGAGGGATTTTTTTGGATACATCCTGACACTCCTAAAGTTTCGTTTCTTTGAAAGTAAGAGGGATTTACTGTCCCTGTCCTGTACATCATGTCATGGCAAATTTTGAAGACTTCAACCATTTTCAAAAAAAAGTAGCAAGCAAAAGCTATTCCCTTTTTCAGAGGGACACTGTGTTGCTCCTCTTCTTTGGTTGATCCAATTTTTCTATCAGTATTCATTATAGTTAATCATTAGATTTATTATAGTTTTGTTTGGCCTGGTTGAGTGACAGTTCCCAATTTTGTCTTTTATCATCTTTTATTCATTAATTATTCATGTGAGGGTTGATTTCCTGCGCAAGTCTGGCCATCTCTACTCAGTGTCCAAAAGTCAAAAAGAAAAACAGAACTGTATGTATTCTGATGTATTCTCTTAATCCATGTTCTCCAGACTTGAATCTCTTTTTATATTCAAGGCACTTTTCCATGATGTGATGTTTACATTAAAGTTTCTCTTGTTCTCCATCATGACATTCGATCAGATCACTTCATGTCACTCCAATCAATGTTTCTATGACCATTTTATAAAAATAAATAAATAAATAAATAAATAAAGGCTCATCTCAGCTCTGAGCTCAGTAGAAGAGGATGGAGAAGAGTAGAAAAGAGCTTTGAAACTCATTGCGAAGCTATGCCTATACAGTATATTGATGTTTTACATTGAGAGAGAGAGAGAGAGAGAGAGACAGAGAGATACTTGTTTAGCAAACTTGTTTAGTTAATTTTCTCACATGTAATTCAACGTAATCATAATGCTCATTATCCATCATACAGTATATAGTTCTTTTGGTAATCCACTCATAACTTTGTGGACGCAGTTAGTAGCAGTCAGAAAAAAGCTGTTTTGGAAAGAAAAATCAGTATATCAAGTTTACAAAAACAGAAAACTTTTACAGGAAACACTTTAGGATGTGCTGTTATAGAATAATAACTTCAGTGTGGAAAAATGGATGCAGGAAACTTTTGAACAGGATCTCACATTGTAAAGTTTAAATTTGAGATGATGGTGATATTTGTTAATATTTTAGTGATTGCCATTTAGTTATAAGTTTATACTTGATTTGATGAGTAGAAATCACACTAACTAACAAACACTGAGTTTTTATTTTATTTAAGAATGAGCATTTACTTATTACACAGCCATAGTTTCATCTTTGCTAGTCACAACATGTTGTGTTTGACCTCTTCAGACATCATTATGTTCCCTAATATAAATAATGTAAATCTAATGTAAATGTGACTCTGTCTGTTTTAAACTTGCTATCAGCTGGCTCCTGCTCAGTGATGCGGCAAATCTGTCTGCCTCATTGTTTCATCTAAAATCCCTGTCTGTTTTGCTATATTTGCCTCCCAGCTCCTTTTCCCTCGCTTGCTTGAATATTTCTATACTATTATTATTATTATTATTATTATTATTATTATTATTATTATTCACCCTATTTACACTTTGTGGGAAGAAACAAAGTACAAATATTTTATTACCACACTTTTTTATGTATCTGTGCTTTACTCGAGTATTGTCTATATGTGATATTTGTGACTTTTATTCACTAATTTTTTTTTTTTTTTTATGAGAAACCTATACTTAGACTAACTAAATTTTAAACAGAGGCTTATATCTTTTTAGCTACCCATCACACATATGTTCATTAATGTTCTAATCTGAACATAAACTGTCACTTACATCATGCTGTGACCTAAGCTACTCCACGTGGGAAGTACAGAAACAAAACAAATCCACCAATTCTAGTTTATGGAAATGACTGGCAGGTTGTTATTACAGCGCAGACTGGTTAGTGTACGAAAGTGATTGATGGGTACCTGGACAATGGATCCTACTTGGTCTCTTGGCTGTGGATTGTAAAATTAATTAATTAATTAATCTTTCACATATACGTTGGATCAATCAGCAGCAACAAGCATGAAAACAAATCACACTAGCTAACTTAGATTGATGGATAGGAAAGTCTCAAAACAATATACACAGATTTTTTTTATGCACCATTTAAGCAAAAGTAACACAAAGGTAACTCAGATTTCCATTAGCCGTTACAAAAAAAGTAAAATCCAGTGGCAAGAAAAGGTATGTAAATTTCATGGTTTTCTGCATTTATTTGTCATAAAATGTCAACTAATTTATATTTGTCAATACTTAGATAATGTGTGTAAAATAATAACTCAACAAGAAAATCTAAGCTTTCATGTCTTTATTGAGAACTACCATTAAAAACATCATGGTGCTAGTGGAAAAAGTAGGTGAATCCTTGGGTTAATGACCTCAAAAAAGGTAGTTGGAGTATACCTGTAGTCTTGTTATGAAAGTGAGTTTGGAGGTGTGGACTAGAGCTACTTTGACTGATAATCAGAAGGCTACGTGTCATAGCCAATAACTGCTCCTTTGATCTGTTGGTTACAGCGGGGGACCGACTCTTGATCAGTGTAAAGTAGCCTGTACAAGCCAACATAAGAATCATTTAATACGTTTACCACACTACTGGCATGTACAGATTGTTTAATGTAGTTGCAAGAAAAATACATACCATTTTCTTTTTTTACGAGCCGGGTGTTCTTTTTGTCCTTTGAGGCAACTTGTTCTCTTTTCCAGAATGCTTTACAGACAGTAAAGAGTTAGAATAGAAGTACAACAAAACCACTATGTCAGATAAAGTCAGTGAAAAAATCGGTAACTGAATAACTACAATATATTATTAAAAGTCTTTCTTACCCTTTGTTTTTTGCCCCCACAAATGGCAACATTCTTCATGGAATAAAATGTCTTTGCCTCCATTTCTGTTGCTACTAATATCTGTAGGAACTGCAAATGCCTACAGTTGTTTCGTTCAATTCAATTTCTTTCATAGCTTAGGACCCTCCTTTTCCTGCAAAATAGTGTGAATATTCGTGTTTAATTAAATTAATGAAAATAAATATTTTTACATTGAGTTTAATCATGCAGCACTTTTAGTATTCATAGCAAAAGCAACCCAACAGTCTGAGTAAAGTACCCGAAATAACACAGAATTTTGACCCAGCATAAACAACCCAACGATTTGTTTACAGAAACCTACTATTCAATTCAATTCAATTCAATTTTATTTATATAGCGCTTTTAACAATGGTCATTGTCTCAAAGCAGCTTCACAAAAATTAAAGAAATTTAACAAAAAAAAACTGTATATAGAATAATTATATATAAAATAATAAATAAATAAATAAAATTATAATAGAAAATAAATAAATAAAAACAAATAATAATAATAATTATAGAAAAGAAAATAATTGGAAGTGTGGATGTGTGAGAAAAATGTGCAGATAATAATGAGACGAATGAATGAAATTTCTCTGATGAGCAAGCCAAGGGTGACGGCGACGGTGGCAAGGAAAAACTCCCTGAGATGGCAATAGGAAGAAACCTTGAGAGGAACCAGACTCAACAGGGAACCCATCCTCATTTGGGCGATAACAGATAGAAATATAACATCTTGTGTGTTGTGCAGGTGAAAATTCAATATGACAGAAATTATTTAAATTGACATGAAGACCAGTTCAGCATAGGGACGAGTCAGTAGGTGCAGAGGGCAGATGAGGTCTGGATCACTGGAAGCACAGGAGCAGCATGTGTAGCTCCAACCATCATAAAGCTGAATCCAGCTGGAGCTGGTCCTTCTCTGGATGCCTCAGGAACCTCGCAGGGTCGGCCTTTGTCTACTGAAGCTGGCAAAATCTCCCGATGCCTCGGGATGGGTAGAGAAATACAGAACAGATGGGGAGAATTAGCGTAGTTGCCATTCGGTATAGGTGTACTGGAGTATGAGATTATGGGATGAGTTATGTGTATGCCAGATTAAAAAGATGCGTCTTGAGTCTACTTATGAACTGAGAAACCGTGTCTGCTCCCCGAACACTGTCTGGAAGGCTATTCCAAAGCTTTGGAGCTAAATATGAAAAAGCCCTACCCCCTTTTGTAGATTTTGAAATTCTGGGAACTACCAGAAGTCCGGAGTTTTGTGATCTTAAGGCGCGTGGTGGATTGTAGCGTATCAGAAGACTGGTTAGGTATGTGGGAGCTAAACCATTTAAGGCCTTGTATGTAAGTAATACTATTTTGTAATTTATTCTAAACTGAACAGGTAGCCAGTGCAGGGATGATAATATTGGGGTTATATGATCATATTTTCTGGATCTAGTGAGAACCCTGGCAGCTGCATTTTGGATTAACTGAAGCTTGTTTATTGAGGATGCAGGACAACCACCTAGTAATGCATTACAATAGTCCAGTCTGGAGGTCATGAATGCATGAACTAGTTTTTCTGCATCAGATACGGATAAGATGTTCCTAAGTTTAGCAATATTTCGAAGATGGAAAAAGGCTGTTTTTGTGATATTTGAAATGTGATTTTCAAAAGACAAGTTACTGTCTAATATTACTCCCAGATCTTTTACTGCTGAGCTGGTAATAACAGTACATCCTTCTAAGCGCAAGCTGAATTGTGAAAGCTGTTGTGTGCTGGTTTTTGGGCCAATAAGTAATATCTCTGTCTTATCTGAATTTAATAAAAGAAAGTTATTGGTCATCCAATCTTTTATGTCCTGGACACACTCAGTTAATCTAGACAGCTTAGGTATTTCGTCTGGTTTAGTTGAGATATATAATTGGGTATCATCAGCATAACAATGGAAACTAATCCCATGTCTTCTAATGATGTTACCCAAGGGAAGCATGTATATTGAGAACAACAGAGGTCCTAAAACTGACCCTTGTGGGACCCCATATTTCACTGGCATTATACCAGACGGTTCTCCATTTAGATCTACAAAATGGTAGCGATCAGACAGGTAAGATCTAAACCATTTTAATGCCTGTCCCTGAATACCTATATAATTTTGTAAGCGATCTATGAGAATATTATGATCTATAGTGTCGAATGCAGCACTAAGATCAAGCAGGACTAGCAATGAGATGCAGCCTTGGTCTGAAGCTAAAAACAAGTCATTTGTAATCTTAACTAGTGCAGTTTCTGTGCTATGATGGGGCCTGAAACCTGACTGAAATTCTTCAAGGATGTTGTTATCCTGCAAGAATGTGCAAATTTGAGCTGATACTACTTTTTCTAGTATTTTTGATATGAACGGGAGGTTTGAAATCGGTCTGTAATTTTTTATTTCATTCGCGTCTAAATTAGATTTTTTAAGAAGCGGCTTAATAACTGCTAACTTGAAAGGTTTAGGGACGTGACCTAGATGTAATGAAGAATTAATAATGTTTAGGAGTGGCTCTCCAACCGTAAGCATCACTTCTTTTAAAAATCTGGTTGGGATTGGGTCTAACAGGCACGTTGTTGATTTAGCCGAGGTGATGAGTTTATACAGCTCTTCCTGTCCTATACCTGTAAAGCAGTGAAAATCTAAATGTGAAGCTATAGGCTGAACTGGATCGTGAGATACTATTAGAGGTTGAACCTCCATTATTTTCTTCCTGATATTATTGATTTTTTCATTAAAGAAGTCCATAAAGTCTTCACTTCTAAACTGTGATGGGATACTCTCTGCGGGCATCTTAGGTTTTGTTAGGCGAGCCACTGTACTAAATAAGAACCTGGGATTGTTTTGGTTTCTTGCTATCAGTTGGCTAAGATGCTCGGTCCTAGCAGTTTTTAGAGCCTGTCTATAGCTGCACATACTGTCTTTATATGCAATTCGAAAGACTTCTAATTTAGTTTTCCTCCATTTTCGCTCGAGGTTACGGGTTGCTCTCTTTAGGGCGCGAGTATGACTGTTGTACCACGGTGCCAATGTTTTATCTCTGACTTTTTTTAATCTGATGGGAGCAACAGTGTCTAATGTACTGGTAAAAATAGTGCCCATGCTGCTAGTCACTTCATCTAGATCATCTGCATTTAGGGGTCTAATAAGAAATTGGGACAGATCCGGCAGATTACTTGTGAATCTGTCTTTAGTGGTGGGATTCATATTTCTAACAGATTGATAACGTGGGGAGACACAGCTAATCTGTTCTACGGGTAGAGTATATGTCAGGAGGTGATGATCTGTGATATCATCACTTTGAGGTATGATCTCTATATTAGAGACATCTATACCATGGGATATAATTAAATCTAGCGTATGATTAAAGCGGTGAGTTGCTCCAATTATATTTTGCTTAACCCCAAAGGAATTTAATAAATCCATAAATGTGAGTGCTAAAGTGTCGTTAGCATCATCTACATGAATGTTAAAGTCTCCTACTATCAATACTTTGTCAGAGTTAACCAATAGGTCTGATAGCAGATGTCCAAATTCTTTAAGAAAATCGCCATATGGCCCCGGGGGTCTGTACACGGTGGCCAGGGTAAAATATAGCAAGGGTTTATTACGTATTTCATTTAGTGCAACATTAATGATAAGCACTTCAAATGAATTAAACCTGGGCCTTATTTTCTGGGTAACAGTGAGTACATCATTGTAGATAGTGGCGACACCACCACCGCGACCAATTAGACGGGGCTCGTGCTTATAGAAATATCCTGACGGAGTAGACTCATTCAGACCAAAATATTCATTTGGTTTAAGCCAGGTTTCAGTGAGACAGAGTGCGTCAAGGCAATAATCTGAGATAATTTCATTAACAATAAGTGCTTTAGGCGCAAGGGATCTAATGTTGAGTAGTCCAAACTTTAGAGGTGGATTTTGACTACTTATTTTGCCTTTTTCTGGTTTTATGGTTATCAGATTGTTTCGGGCAAATTTAACAAATTTATTCTTTTTTCTCAGTATTCGGGGAACAGACACAGTTTCTATAGGACAAGCTATGTGTGTTCGTCTATCACTACGTTGAGTTGTGATGTGTCTAATATGTTTGGAATCTACAGTATGACTTACCGCCAGTCAGATGGTTCGTAGTGTTCTGGAGATGTTGTCAGAGAGGACCGCTGCTCCAGCTCTGCTAGGGTGTAGGCCATCGGTGTGATAGAGCCTAGGACGCTCCCAGAAAACATTCCAGTTATCAACAAAGCGTAATTTCTGTTGTTGACACCAAGATTGTAACCATTCATTAAAAGCAAATAATCTACTGAACTTCTCGATTCCTCGCTGAAATGTGGGAAGCGGTCCAGATACGATGATCCTTGTCGTGGGTGATGTGCTGCGGACCTTCTCGACCAGGCTCCTGAAGTCCTTCTTTAGGATCTCCGTCTGCCTCAGCCTGGTGTCGTTCGTGCCGGCATGAAGAACCACAGCTCCAATGTTCTTCCTCAGGGCAGCAGGCACCTGTGCAGCAACATCAAGAACACGTGCACCAGGTAAACAGCGTGTGTGCACCTTACCTTTAGCCGTGGTAGCACGCACGTGACGAACGATGGAGTCTCCGATGACCAGGACGTCTTGTGCCGTCTCGCGGAGAGGAGCGAAGCGGTTTTGGGTCGAGATGTCGAAGACGGGTGGTGGTGGTGAAGGGGGAGAGGTCCTCGCCCGGGGCTTGGCGTGCTTCTTCCGCCGCTCCTGTATCCAGGGTCCGTGGTATCCCGGCGCCGGGGTGTAGGAACACTGGGCGGGCTGCGTCCTTGGTGTGTTGGACCTGGGCAGAGAAACACGCGGGGTTGAGGTTGTAGGAGAATTCTCACGCCGAGAATTTACCTGGGACAGATGAGCGTCGGTCTGCGTCGATTCAAGCGTGGCTTTCCGCTGCTGTAACCGGGCCAGCTTCACCTGTAGCTCACGGATCAGCTTCTCCACGGCCTCCACCTCCAAATCCACCGAGTGCAGCTCCAATGTCTCCTCACCTGCACTCAGAGGCAGAATCACAACCGACATGGTGTCTAAACACGGAAAATAATCGGTGTGAGGAAGCGAAAACAAGCTTTACAAACAAACAAACAAACAAACGTGATAGCTGGGCTAGCGATGCTAATGCTAATTAGCGATGCTAATGTCGGCTAAAAGCGGTGTGCTGCAAAACAATTAAAAGTTAACGATATAACACGCGTTTCGAGTAAATATATTATAAGATACTTATCCGTTTTATGTACACTCTTCGTAAGGGGACGAAAAAGTTTAAAAGTTGGTCAGTATGGTGGAGCTCGGAAAAAAGCAGCTTCTCAGCGTCCTCGTACGGAGGAAGTGACGTCAGCCCGTTCACCCGTTCACGAGCTGAGCACGCACAAATTCTACTATGCCATCCTACTAGTACTACTACTACTAATGAATGGAGAAAGCGCAGTCAAAGCCCAGGGATTCTGCCTGCTGTCATGTTGTATTCAGCGATTAGCAAATATTTTTTGTGTTTGTTGCATCTCATGTCTGTAGTTTTATCGATAAAACTGCTCACATCTGCGCACGCTTTTATCAGCTTTTTAATGAAAAAGCTGCACTTGCAACTCACTTTCACTTTGCAAAAGGCAGTGTTTATTGTTTAGTGTATATTTAAAGCACATACAGTAAACACACTAAAACAATAATGTTATAGGCTAACAAATCATACATTTTTATATTCTTTTTTGTACTTCTTCTTTTTGCACACACACGTGGGTGCGTTACAGTAATAATAAGTATAATAACAATAATAATCAATTCGGAGCACTACTACTACTAACAATAATAATAATAATACTGAATGGAGAGGCCGCGGCAAGTCGCGGGATACCTTTTCTCGAAACGGCGATCTTGATTGCCTCATCTGTGTGTGTATATATATATATATATATATATATATATATATATATATATACACACACACACATAAACTGCATATATGGAATGAAACCTGAGATACAGTTATACTGGCTTTTTTACTGGTGCGATTTTGAAAATTTAAGCATGCTGGGTGATTAAGCTCACAGATCTAGGAAAAGTCATGAAAGGAGGGTCCTGGATTTTGATCGAGTGTGAAGTATTTTTTTTCCCCCATTGCGGTCAAAATGACCGTGCTCGGCGCTTCTAGTGTTAATCAACGATTTACAGGACAACAGTTAAAGCATTTGTGGATGGAGAGATGTGAGCCTGTGTGCACTCCTGCATTTCTCCGTTGGCTTTAACACAAACACATTTGCGCAGACAAGTCGAAAGAACCCCTCCCCCTGTCAAAAACACACAGACAGAGCAATTAGCACCATGTCATAGGCAGTATTCTCCATTGAGGTTTCTCACCTTCCACTCCTCCTAAGCTTGTGTTTGCTCTTTTGATGAGTTCTTAAAACCCAAAAATGTATTCATACTGGGAAAAAATGATGAGTCACAATCACAAACTAGCACAGATACATATGATCAACTGTTTTCATTTGTTTCTATGACCATTATTATTATTATTATTATTATTATTAGCCCAACTCTTTGAATATTTAAAACAAAGTTGTCTCCCATTTTTTGTCCATTGAAGTAGTTGGTTCAAGTAAATGTTTTTTGTACCCAAACAATCCCCAAATAATTAAAACATGCAAACATGACTTTAAAAATAAAATGTATTCTTCCAAACAGTAATTTGTATAAAACAGGTGAATATATGTTGTATTTTTGCTTGAAGGTGATTAAAATACCTGGATACACCAGATGCTTATCAATCTCTATCTGGGTATTTTATATTAAAATATCCATTTTTAAAAACTATCAAAAGGACTGAATGGAACTGTATGGAACAGTTTAAGCCTTTGTTTCCCCCGAAGTATCAGACGTTTAGCAATTCTATGTTCAGAATATAGACCTGACCAAACATCATTCTAAAGGTGTTGCACTGTGACGCCCTCCAGTAGCTCCAAAAGGCCAGCTGTCACCCGTCTGACCCCCCAATCCTCCACAGCGGAGTTCTGCTTAAGAAAACAGGAGAATTTAGTGAAGACAAAGATAAATAAACATTAAAGAATATCTAGTTGTGCTAAAAATAAAAGATATTAATAAAAATATTTACCACAGAGTGTGCAAAATACTGGGAATTCTGGAATGTAAATAAACTGCCTGTGCTAATGTTAACCAGTGAACTTTGTTAGTGTTAGCCGCTGTCTGTATTATCGTCTGCATTAAATTAACCAAGAATTTACTTAATGCCCTGCTCATACAAATAAGTTAAGCGATACAACATGTGTATTTGAGCATTAGTTAATCTCTGAAGCCAAACTATAAGTCACCGAGTACTGAAGACTCCCCCCCCCCAAACACACACACCTTCCTTCACTTCTTAACTGATAAACACTTCAGTGTTTTTATCCAACTTGTCAACTAAGCGCTCGCGCTACCGTGCAAAGTCACGGCCAAAGTGGGGAAAAGATAAACCCGGTTATGAGCATTTAGCTCGCTAGCTCCTGTACATCTAGCCTCATCTTGTGTCCCTCATGAACTGCATCACATTATATTCACAAAAATAACCTGCAGATTAACTCTTACCCAAAGAATAAATAAATGCTGAATTTATCCAGACAACACTCAGTGAGACTCTCTCAGTATTTTCATAGAGCACAAACACTCTTCATCAGGTAGTGCAGCTTTTGTAATAGGGGCATTAATAGTATTTTCGAAGCTTTAGCGTCTTTTTGATGAAAAGAGGAGTGACTTTGTGAGTTTGTTACACTGATAGTAAGCTGTAATGTTAACTCCAGACTTGGTAAACAGATCATTAAGTTATCTGAAGTCACATCTGACCGCTGCTGCTGCTGCCAGTGATTCAAAACGGTCAATAAAAAACTAAGCTGGGAAATAAACTGTAAACTACACCAAACAATTTTTTATAAAATAAAACAGTACATTAAGCCGCCATCTTCATCTCTGTGTCAAGACCCTGGTCTGATCACTAAGATTTTCTTTTTTTTTTCCCTTCCTCTCTCCCCATGTTTACATGTCTATTCAAGCACATTGCTTTCGTTGTAATCAATCGCCCTATTTATTTCCCTCTCGTCCGTTGTCCTGTGTCAGATCATTGTCTCATGTCGCTAGCCATTTCGCCTGCCTGTTTCTTGTCCTGTATGTGTAGTTTATTTTGGCTCCAAGCTGGTATTCTTCGGTGTTGTTGTTTTTTTTTCCCCCTTTTTCCCCCTCTCTCCCGTGGTTTTCTTTTTGTCTTTTTGCATCCAGGCTGGGTCCTGTTTTTCTTTTGTTAGTTTGCGCTGCAGTTTCCCGTCCCGAAGCCGGCCGGCTCTTGCTCTTCTTCGCGGCCGTGCAATTCAGCGCATTTCGGCCATAACGCCAAAGGAACTACAGCCTCGTCTCCTGGTCAAGGCCTTTTTCCCTCTGCGGAGTGGTTTCTGTTTTCTTTCCTTTCTTTTGGGAACGTTGGCGCTCATAGGTTTCGATTTAAAAGGACAGCGCAGCTTGTTCCTGATTTTAGTATTTTTTTTTTTATTTGTTTATTCTGTCTGAACCAAGGCATCTCTGCAACAAATAAAATCTTGAAGGAGACCTGCACTTGTGTCCGTTCTGATTCCCTGACACTCTGTAGTGCAGTTTTAAATCTGTTTCAACTCCAGTTCTTTGGAATATTTTTTTTCAAGAATGATGCTGCATCATCTCAGATTTTTTTTTTCTAACCTTTTTTCATATTAATGTGAACATTTTCAATGTGCTTCATTTTTTGTGTACAACCTTGATAAAGAGCCACTGATTGCATCAAGTGACAATCAAAATGGGATTTATTTATCTACTTCTGTGGACATTACATATGGCTTGGCAATTCAACATGTCAAAACAATTACTTCATACAATCCCTTCCTTCTTTTCTTGTTTAACTTTTTTCACAAATGTTGACTGCTTCTGCCCACGATGTCCTTGAAGAGTAGTATGGACTGAATTTTGGTTGCAGCAGCTTCCCCCAGTAACTCCCAGCACATACCATATACAGTGGTGTGAAAAACTATTTGCCCCCTTCCTGATTTCTTATTCTTTTGCATGTTTGTCACACTTAAATGTTTCTGATCATCAAAAACCGTTAACTATTAGTCAAAGATAACATAATTGAACACAAAATGCAGTTTTTAAATGAAGGTTTATGTTATTAAGGGAGAAAAAAACCTCAAAATCTACATGGCCCTGTGTGAAAAAGTGATTGCCCCCCTTGTCACACCTGAGTTCAATTTCTGTAGTCACCCCCAGGCCTGATTACTGCCACACCTGTTTCAATCAAGAAATCACTTAAATAGGAGCTACCTGACACAGAGAAGTAGACCAAAAGCACCTCAAAAGCTAGACATCATGCCAAGATCCAAAGAAATTCAGGAACAAAAGTAATTGAGATCTATCAGTCTGGTAAAGGTTATAAAGCCATTTCTAAAGCTTTGGGACTCCAGCGAACCACAGTGAGAGCCATTATCCACAAATGGCAAAAACATGGAACAGTGGTGAACCTTCCCAGGAGTGGCCGGCCGATCAAAATTACCCCAAGAGCGCAGAGACGACTCATCCGAGAGGCCACAAAAGACCCCAGGACAACATCTAAAGAACTGCAGGCCTCACTTGCCTCAATTAAGGTCAGTGTTCACGACTCCACCATAAGAAAGAGACTGGGCAAAAACGGCCTGCATGGCAGATTTCCAAGGCGCAAACCACTTTTAAGCAAAAAGAACATTAAGGCTCGTCTCAATTTTGCTAAAAAACATCTCAATGATTGCCAAGACTTTTGGGAAAATACCTTGTGGACCGACGGGACAAAAGTTGAACTTTTTGGAAGGTGCGTCTCCCGTTACATCTGGCGTAAAAGTAACACAGCATTTCAGAAAAAGAACATCATACCAACAATAAAATATGGTGGTGGTAGTGTGATGGTCTGGGGTTGTTTTGCTGCTTCAGGACCTGGACGGCTTGCTGTGATAGATGGAACCATGAATTCTACTGTCTACCAAAAAATCCTGAAGGAGAATGTCCGGCCATCTGTTCATCAACTCAAGCTGAAGCGATCTTGGGTGCTGCAGCAGGACGATGACCCAAAACACACCAGCAAATCCACCTTTGAATGGCTGAAGAAAAACAAAATGAAGACTTTGGAGTGGCCTAGTCAAAGTCCTGACCTGAATCCTATTGAGATGTTGTGGCATGACCTTAAAAAGGCGGTTCATGCTAGAAAACCTTCAAATTACAACAATTCTGCAAAGATGAGTGGGCCAAAATTCCTCCAGAGCGCTGTAAAAGACTCGTTGCAAGTTATCGCAAACGCTTGATTGCAGTTATTGCTGCTAAGGGTGGCCCAACCAGTTATTAGGTTCAGGGGGCAATTACTTTTTCACACAGGGCCATGTAGGTTTGGATTTTTTTTCTCCCTAAATAATAAAACCCTTCATTTAAAAACTGCATTTTGTGTTTACTTGTGTTATCTTTTACTAATAGTTAAATGTGTTTGATGATCAGAAACATTTTGTGTGACAAACATGCAAAAGAATAAGAAATCAGGAGGGGGGCAAATAGTTTTTCACAGCACTGTATATATATATACAGTGCTAGGAAAAATTACTGTAAAGGGTTTCTTGCTGAGAGCTATATGAGCAATAACCATATAAATAGTGTTCAGAGAAGCTTTGACTAAAGTTGTTTATGTTGTTTGACTTTCTATTGTGCCAGAAGCCTCTGCCTTTTCTTTGAGAAAAATATTCTTCCCTTGTGCTTTGTGTTTTATGTATCTGTGGAGAATCAGTGGTTTAAGAATTCGACAGGATTTCACCACATTTAACACACTGTTTTTGGCCCATCATTACTGCCTGCTATCATAAATCCAAATTCAATGTATTCATTTATAATTATCACATGCCTTGGCGCAGATCGGCTGCCACATACCGTAACAATTTAGTTTCATAAAGTTGTTCATTTTCATAACTGGATCTGAACATTTATCTAGGTAGGTAGTGGAAAAATGTAGCCAGCTAGTCACTAAATATCTAAACATATAGTAATCTGGCTAGATAGTAGCAAAACATTTGACTCCATTTCATTGAGTCCACTTTGATGTGATATCAAACCACTAAATTCACAGCCATGTAGCCATTCACTCTGAAATTCGGCAATGCACTGTGTGTAGACCAGATTTTAAGAAAAGGATCATATGATGCTAGGTCATTGCTGCACATGTTCTGTTTCGCATTAAAATATTTACTAGCGATATTGGAATTAAACCAGTCATACATTTGAAAGTAAATTAGTCACTGTTCAGGTTTAAAATAGTTTTATCCGGGTTTGGGACCGGAACTGCATCCAGTGGCTGGGGTTTGGGCACTGGCTGGGAATCGAACCCGGGCCTTCCACATGGCAGGCGAAACATCTACCACTGAGCCACCTTTGAAGGAGCATATTTGGAAAGAAACTAAAGAGGAACTAAAAGAGCAGTCCTTCATTAGACTAGACAAACACAGGAACTAAGTTAATCGGCTTTACGTAAAAACATGGTTTAAATGCATCACATCTTAGTCAAACCAAAACAGAAACTTTACTAACCATGAACTTTACGAAACAGAACAATATATTGACTAAGATAGGATTTCTTCCAAACTGGAGCTAAACAAAACAGGAGATAAGCAGATCAGGAGACAAACAGACTAGGATATAGACAGACTAGGAGATGAACTGAAACAGTACCATATAACATAACAGCAATTTAACACAACAGACTATAATCAGGAACACCGAGACCAGCATAACACAGAGAAATAGAATATTCACCACAACTTATCCAAACAGATGCAAGACAATGATCAACTAAACACAGGACTATTTATAATGGAACTAATGAGCCAACTCGGTTCAGGTGAGCACTCCTATCACCTGACAGAGGTGCATTCTGGGAAACATAGTTCAAAGTAAGAAAAACACAAAAAGCAGTCTCTCCGGGCGCACGGTGCCCTCTAGGGTAGTCGCTGACACAGGGTTTCATGCATCAAATCATGGCTTACCCTTCGCTCTGACCCAACATCCTTTGCTGGGTTAGGAGAAGAAGCAATTTCACTTTACTGTAATTTTAGTCCAATATTTTTTTTTCTGTGCACAAAGTGCACTTATTTATCATTTGTTTAAATTACCACTGGCATTCTTTCAGATTTAACAAATTTGATTAAGTATATTCCTTTATTATATACATTTAATGAACATGAACATCATTTTGCATGTAATTATGCAACCTAATTATGCATGTATCATAATAATAACAACAGGTAATGCATTTAAAAGCATTTATTGGCAGGTTAATATATTAACACAAACAAAATAAAGTTAAGAAATATTCCATTTTACTTTTCCCTCCATTTATATGGACTTGTTAGCACTGATAACTTCAGGTCCCAGGATCGATTCTCACATTGGGTATGTGTGCATGTAGTTTGCATGTTCTGCCCATGCTTGATGGGTTCTCCAGTTTTCTTTCACAGTCCAAAGACATGAAGATTAGGCTAACTATTTGTAAGGTTTTATAATATTGTAAGACAGTGTAATCTAATAAGAAGATTCCTGTGCCTTGAGAACAGACCCCTCACTGTGCTTCCTCATGCCTTCTGTGGTAACACCTTGTATATCCTGTATTCAGACAAGGATACATCCAAATGGCTCCTGTCTGCTAGAACCCTTTTGTTTAATCAGGAGAATGCAAATGTATCTCCTCACACCTGTCTGTCTCCGGGTCCCTCTATGACTGACATGTTAATGACTGATTCTTTTGATGTTCGGGACGTAGCAGCATTTAAATGTGCTCTCTTTGCTGAGAATAAACAGAGATCTTCAGACATCATGCCAGCGTGTGTGTGTGTGTTTGTCTCTCCCGGTCGATCGGGCCCGGACCGGTAAGTGTATCAAGGTGCAGCGGACACAACAAGAAATAACTCTTATTCTCTTAGCTTAAAACTTAGCTCGGACACTTCATCTACATTTAAACTTAACACTATTGTTTCCAAAATTTGCTGTATTTTGTGAATGCCTATGTAAGTTTTGACTGGATGTCCTACCATGGTCGTACAAAATGGGAATGAATACAATGATCACTAGGCTCCATGGTTCTTAGTTGAAATAAAGAGGTTCCTACTGTAGATGAATGGATGAAATATGGAATTTATTGCTTTAAGTTTAATGGAAATGAAATGTAAACAAACCAAATAATTTCTCAACAAACAATTACATACATCATATTTATACATAATTCTTTTTATAGTTTTTACAAATTTGTGTTTCATATTGATAAAGTTTCAAATGAGGTTAATCAACTCCGAGCTCAGTAAAAGAAAATGGAAAAAAGCAAAGGAACCATAATGAGAAGGAAACCCTGTGTAAAGATCTGAGCACCATTACAAAGGTTTCCTTCACAACAGTGTACATTTGATAAGCCAATTCCTGGCAAGCTTGATGTTTCAGGTGTAAGACACAAGCTCTTGGACACACATCCTTTCATGGCGACAAAATTGCTCCCTTGGCCAACTAAGAAGAGAGAGAGAGAAGAGATTATCTTTCTTTTTGTTATACAGACCCATTCTGTACTTTGTGGAAGGAGTCTCCAGTATGAGCACTTTTTGTAACAGATACAAAGCTGTTCATGAAAAAGTGTCAAGACAATTTAGTTTGTTGTCAAACTGCTTTGGTACAAGAGAAATAAAACGTTTCAGGATATGTTATAGTGGTGACCTTGAGGTGCATTATATGTACATTTACTGTTTATATATCATTGGTGACTGGTGGCTTTCAAAATAGGGGAAGGTACCCAACACACGCTGCAAATTTTAACTTTGAGATGTCAGTCATGCTCATTATTTGGTTACAAGGTCCTTGTATGAATGCTGAAACACTTTTTTTTTACACAGGCCTATATAGTTCAGAAAAAAAAAAAACCTTCAATTAAAAACTGCATGTTGTGTTTGTGTTATCTTTGACTAATATTTAAATTTGTTTATTGACCTGAAACATTAAAGTGTGACAAACATGGAATAAAAAGAAATCAGTAGGGGGACAAAAACTTTTTCACACCACTATATACAGTATATATACACTACCGTTCAAAAGTTTTAGAACGCTTTCTAACTCCATGACGGTTCCTGATTTTTATTTCTTTCTACATTGTAAAGTTTTGCTGAAGGCGTCCAAAAACTGCATGAATCTCCTTTGAACAGTTGATATTGAGATGTTTCTGCTACTTCTGCTCTGTAAAGACTTCATAACGCCTCTAATCTGAGCTGCTGTTAATTGGTCATTTTTCAGGCTGATAACTCTAAATGAACTTCTCGTCTGCAGCAGAGGTAGGTTTTGGTCTCGTCCTCCTGGGACGGCCTTCATGAGAGACAGTTTCATTATGGTGCTGGACGGATTTTGCAAATGCACTTGACACAATACTGTTCTTGCAGGAACTATTACAGAAAGGCCGACCTCTGTGTCTTACAATAACAACTAACTGTTGTTTTTCTTGTTGTTACGTAATTACCTAATTCCATATGTGTTATTTTATAGTTTTGAAATCCTCAGTATTGTTGTGGAATGTAGAAAATAAATCACTAAACAAAAACAAAGACATTTGCAAGTGATCTAAAACTTTTGAACAGTGGTGTGTGTGTGTGTGTATATATATATATATATATATATATATATATATATATATGTATATATATATATATATATATATATGTATTTATGACTATAAAAACATGTTTATATAAAGTCATTAGGCTTCAGTTTATTTTATACATATATAGGTGAACTAATTGCATGCTTTTTTAAATAAGCATAAAGTCAAGTTAAAAAATTTATAAAGCATTTAGGAAAATAAAGCTTTGTCCAGTACTTTCAAAGTTAGTATATTCTATTAAATATAAATGCTACACAACACAATATCATTGATTCTTAAAATGGTATTCATGAAGGTGAAAGAGCTTCTTAATGTGTTTAGGGACAACATTATGTGGCAATACCCGAAAACCTTCCTGTCACAAGATGTTGTTATTACCATGCAGGTGAAAAATCCTTGGAAGTCTGACGAATCGTCTCAGGACAGTTGATCCACGCAAGATTTACAACACACTCTCAGATTATTAAAGTCATATTAAAGCTGATATTTCAGCTTATCTAGTTTGGAGAAAGATGGGTCATGCTGATGATCTATATGCTATATGAAATGCTATATCCACAGTGAAGAGCAGAAGTGGAAGTTTTATGATATGTGGCAAAAAGAGAAATAATAAGCAAAGACTGTTGGCAATTCGTGGTGTTTGTATACTTTTTACCCTATCAATATACCCTACCTCCATTTGTTGTTTACCATGTGTGTGTGTGTATGTGTGTGTGTGTGTGTGTGTGTGTGTGTGTATGTGTGTGTGTGTAAAAATTACACCACAGTTGTGTGAATATTTTGAAACTTTTAAAGAAAAGTCATTTGGTAAATTCCAATTTGTTGTAAGAATTCTCCAGGCCTGTGAGTGAGTGTGTGTGACAGTAATTGATATATACAAAGTCAGCCAAAAATATATATACTTGTGTTTTCTTTTCTTCAGGAAAAGAAAAATAGTATGATGTATATTGTTATATTCATATAATATTAATAATATGATCATATTATTATCAAAATTGTATGATATAGTTTACATGTATGATGCACTGGCTATATGCAAAAAAGGCTACATAGATGAAAATTAAATCTCTCAGATCAGCTTAAGATCCCATCTCTTTTAACTTATTTGTTCACCTGATGCAATGATGCAACGATCTTCATTTGCTGCACATCTGACTGTTTTTGAGCAGCCAGTACCATCACAGATGTAACACATGTTCGTACTGAAACCATCCTCTGGTAGAGCTTAAGAGGGAAATGAAAAACATACAGTATGATCGGGTTAAAAATTTTAGCAAAGGTGATTCCCATATTAATATAAACTGTAAGTTAGAGATAAACAATAATCCATTGGAATCTGTTAGTGGATGATGATTCATGACCTATTACAAAATGAGCATCTTGGCAGATAACTTTGTGGTTACCTTGTAGTTCTTCCCCGTTGCAGAGCTTTCTGCGGCAGCATTTGGCATGGCTGGTCACCTGTACTGTTCCCAGGTTCAGGCTCCCATTTACACACATTTTGGGAAATCCACAAGTCTTAATAACTTCTGTTACCTTTGTACCATCTACAGAACATTCCACATAGCAGAGTAATTAGAGAAATTTGACAGAATTATAGTAATTACTGTAATCATATTCATTTACTGACGTTTTCTTGCTTGTGTAGGCATCTAAAATGTCTTATTTTCCATTGATTTCATCAACATTTTTGTGCTTTCATTTTATCTGCACCTTTCACCTTTACCTATTTACTTGTATTTTTAATTTAACTTTTTATTTTAGTAGCCTAATCAACATAAAATTAAATTGTACCACATCCAAAGCAAGCACATCCGAAGCTAGGAATGTTAAATATGAATTATCTAACATCTGAAGCACTTATTAATGAAACTATTAATGCAAAGGAGTTTACAAAATTTACTGTGTTTAACAAAAAACATTGATTAAAAGAATAGCCTATGAAATACTGAATGGTTTCATACTGAAATATCTGAGTTAACTATTCGCATCCTATAATCAGCCATGTCTACTTTGATGAATAGGTGCAGCCTTTTGTCTAGTACAATAATAAAGACTACAACCAGGGCTGAATCTTTTTCTTACAAAGCCCCACAGTTATAGAATGGTCTTTCAAAGAGTTTTTGGAACTTAGTCTCAGTGGTCAAATTCAGACTGATATATTTGTCTAGTCAAACCTTTGGTGAATAGCTTTATAGGTAAAGGAGCAGAACTGAGGAACTCATAGGCATAGTGTTATATGGTAAATAGGTATGCCTGAATGCTGTTTTCTCCACTCTCATAATTTCAATAAGGTTTGCCAGTGAAGTAGCTGGTTGACATATATAGGTTAAATAGGCCTACAGATGTACACACACACTTACGTATGGACACAACATTGGTTGCGGTGAGACACTGATACAAACAGGTTGCATTAAAATGGCCACATTTTCCTGGTGCTGATGGTGGACAGTGGTGACAGGTCAGTGACAGTGCTGAAGAAATAAATTAAATGAGAACTAAAATAAAAGGTTAAACAAAGAAATTCACTGAAAAACGAAAAACACCAAAAGAAAAAAGAAAGAAAAAAACCTCCTGGACAATTATCAAACTATACACATTAAGAAACTATTGACCAACTAATTTACTTCAATCTTAAAATAAGTATTTCCTTTGTTTAAAATGTAAGATTAATTACCTTTAGAGAAAAGCATGCAGTTCAGCAAGAGTGTAACTTGAGACTTCATTGTTGATGTTTTTGTCAATTTTGAGCTGTGTAGGTAAAGCAGACAAAGTTAAAATGTGGATAAGGTCTGAGAGAAAGACTGGTTTTATGTTGATATATGATGAGGTGTGCACATGAAGGGAGGGGTTTAATGCCATGAGTCCAAATATCTTCCATCATTAAGCTAAACAAAAATATTAATAAAACACAACATAGGAAAAAAAATGTGACCAAATCAAATATATGGTACACTGTAAAAAATAAATAAAGTTTGTTTTTTCATGTCAACATGTCAACAATGAAGTGAAGAAATGTTAAGTGATAACAACAAAATGCACAACAATGTTTAACCTCATGAACATAAAGACCTAATTTCAGTTTTACAAATGAATGTCTGTGCACTCAAATGACATTATGGTGCATCCAGTTAAATTAAATTGTCAGTGAATAGGCCAAAACAACTGACATACATATACACACACACATTATATATTACATTATATTGCCAAAAGTATTGGCTCGCCTGCCTTCACATGCATATAAACTTGAGTAACATCTACTTCTTAATCCATAGGGTTTAATATGATGTTGGCCTTTTGCAGCTACAACAGCTTCAACTCTTCTGTGAAGTCTTTACACAAGGTTTATGTGCGTCTATGTAACTAATGTTAATACATACTATGATTTAAAAAAAATAATAATGGCCCGGTGTAAAGATTGTGCTGCAGCTGATAATGCCACTGACCTCATATTTGTTAATATGAAGGGGCAGAGGTAGTTGCGTGGTTTTTGGATTGGAAGCTTACAGGTTCAAACCCCAGCACCATCAAGCTGCCACCCGGACTTTTGAGCAAAGCTAATTTATCAATTCAGTAACATTTTTCAGTCCTAATGTTGAAATGCTTACAATAGTATTGTTGGTTATGTTAGGCTTGTGAAGTGTGATAAAAATGAACATGGCAGACATTGAAACCTGTATTCAGACCTGTGAACAAATTAAACTAAAATGTTTTATTCTGCTAGTTATGTTTTAATTTACTGTGTCACAGCCAACTTGATTTGGATGCCTTGCTCAGCTTCTGTGGCATCCATTCACAATATTACATTTGACACCAAGCTAATTTCTGCTTTTTTGAGCAAGTACATACCAGATCAAGAACTTGACGATGACGATTATATCTCTGGTCTTATCTCTGACAATTCTTCCCTTTCTGATGATCTCAATTAATTTGTAATGTTGCTTGTCCAAGGAAACCAGCAATCTTCCTTGAAGTGGAACAGTTGTAATTCTCAGAAACTCATTACTGATCTTAAAAAAAAAAGAATAAACACAAATTGGACTGGCTCAAGTTTTTAGCAAATCTTAATTACAGCGTGTATAGAAAGAATCACCCCCCCCCCCCCCCCACACACACATACACCTTTAAAATAACTGCATTTTGTTGCTTTGCAAGTGCTCACTACTGATAATACAATAAACCCATGAACATAATTCAGTTTCGCAGGATAATTAAAGTTATTCTCTGAATCAGATAATTCAACTACTAATTTTCAGTGCTCTGTCATTTTGAGGGAGTTTATTTTAGGATATTTAGATTACACTGACATTTACTCAACTCACGGCAATTCTATTGTATCATTTCAAAATGTATCCACATAATGTTTTTATTTGTGCATTCTGGGACTTACCAATTTCTGCAATATGGGTAAAATAATGCCCTTTCAGAAAAACTAGTAGACCTGTAAACACAAACGTGAATAAAGTTCCCTTTCAAGGCTACACTCGATGCTGGGTGAAAACGCTATGGGAACTATTCTGTCGCGTTGCCGGTTGTGAAGCATGTGTGCAAACACGCCAAAATTTTGGCTATACTGTATACTGTATAACCTCGGTCAGGTGACGTCATCTGATTAGACGCAGGTGGAGGTTATAAATACCTGTGAGCCGGCAAAAAACCTCAGATCATTTGTCTTCATGATGACATTGTGATCGCGTGTGTGCAGCAAGCATTTAAAAAAAAAAAAAAAAACAAACATTCTAAACAGAGAGAAAAAAACAATAAAACTCACCAGATATAATGGCCGAGTTTAGTGTCTCATGCCCGTGCGGTAACCGTCTTTCTGAAGACGATAGTCATAACCTCTGTTTTGAATGTTTGGGTGAAAGCCACGCTCTCCTTGGACTTGAAGGAGAGTGTGAGCACTGTGATAATCTCCAGATGAAGGTGCTACGAGCGCGTCTCGCGTTCTTTAGGGAGCCATGAGCCGCTCTGCACTCCTGGGGCTCACAGGTTGATTTGGCCGAGGCACGAGAGACGGAGCCCCTCCTTTCTCTCGCCTTCTTCCCGGATCACTCTCTCTCTCCCTCCACTTCGCGAGCGCACTTCGGTGCTTCTCGGGAGTGTTTGGGAGAGACTCACTCTCTTGCTTCTGTAGATATGGATGTAGCTACCTCAGAACGATCCTCTAGAGATGATAAAGAGTATGAGTAGTTAATTGAGGTTATAACACGCGCAGTCGAACGATTACACACTGACTGGCCTCAGGAGCAAGCTCACCCAAAACGTCCCAAATTAGATGACAGATTTCTGTCGGGTGGCCAGGAGATGGTGCCACAACGCCGCTCTCTCCCTTTTTTTGATGATCTCCACGACGAGTTATCTCGTTCATGGAGACGTCCTTTTTCTTCCCGTATCTTTGTACCTTCGACTTCATTTTATTCGAACATTGTTGATGCAAAGGCACGAGGTTATGTGATGATGCCCCAGACGCTCGCGGGCTATCTCGCTCCTGGAACATCATCCTTACTAGAAGCCGACCCTTCCCTCCAAGGCATGTAGAACTTCTTCTACCCTGGTAGGGAAGGCGTTCCGAGCAGCAGGTCAGGTCGGCGCTTCCTTGCACACCATGGCAGTTTTGCAGGCGTATCAGGCTGACCTGCTGAATGATCTGAGCACGAGCGGCAATATGAATCAGGAAGCGTTCATAGAATTACGCCGGGCTACTGATCTTTCCCTGCGTGCGACGAAACAGACAGCCCGTGCTATTGGCCGTTCTATGGCCTCCCTGGTGTCTGCAGAGAGGCACCTCTGGCTAAATCTAACTGGCATTAAGGACAAAGATCGAGCATTCCATCGTTAACCATTCATTCATTCATTTTCTATACCGCTTAATCCTGTGTTCAGGGTCGCGGGGGCCCTGAGCCTATCCCAGGAGACTTCGGCTTGACTTCGGAGACTTCGAATTTAATGTTATTTGGCACAGCCGACTTAGCGTAGAAACTCCGGTGTTTTTTAAACTAACCGGGTTAGTTAGTTAATGCTACTGTTGGTAATATAGGTGTTTTTAGCTAGCAAACATAGACACAAAACTCAATACTCAAAACTCAATCTACAAAGTAATTGTTCCTGACATACACTACCATTCAAAAGTTTGGGGTCACTTTCTAACTCCATGATCGTTCATTTTTATTTCTCTCTACATTGTAAAGGAATGCTGAAGGTGTACAACAAATTAAAAACCATTAATCTCCTTTGAACAGTTAATGGTGAGATGTGTCTGCTACTTATGCTCTGTAAAGCCTCTAATCTGTAACGCCTCTAATCTGAAGTGCTGTTAATTGGTCATTTTTCAGGCTGATAACTCTAAATGAACTTCTCGTCTGCAGCAGAGGTAGGTTTTGGTCTCGCCCTCCTGGGACGGCTTTCATGAGAGCCAGTTTCATTATGGTGCTTGACGGATTTTGCAAGTGCACTTCACAATAATGTTCTTGCAAGAACGATTACAGAAATTCTGACCTCTGTATCTTAAAATAACAACTAACTGTTGATTTTGTTGTTGTTATTTAATTACGTATGTACGTTATGTATGTAGTTTTGAAATCCCCAGAATTGTTGTAGAATGTAGAAAATAAATCACTAAACAAAAACAAAGAAATGTGCAAGTGACCCCAAATTTTTGAACGGTAGTGTACATCATGAATTTGTTCATGAAAGAGTTACATTTAACATAAAAATTACTGTACATGAGTTTGCTTTCTTACCTAGTTTAAAACAGTTTTCTTTGAAAAACTATGGCCGCCAGCAAAACGTGATTCAGTCCGTGATAATGCTACATCATGAGGTCATGTGACACGGCAAACTTTTGATTTGAAGTAGAAATGTCCTTTGAGTGAACAAATTACATTAAAGTTTAACCTTGGGTTGCGATGTTTGCTTTTAAGCAAAGCAAAAATATTAGTTTCGCATAGGAAACGGAAAATATCCATTAGATCAATGTAGAAACATACTTTGTATCAATGACACAGCAGTGTTACTTTTTTTTTCAGTGTAGCAAAAAAGTACAGTACTAGTCATTAGTCTGGAGCAAGTACACTTAAGTATGTTTTGACATGCAAGGATTTAATATATTTGGCATATACAGTATATATATATATATATATATATATATATATATATTTTTTTTTTTTTTTTTTTCTTACTTGGGGGCCCACTTCCGTTTCTGGATGATAAATACAGACTTGGACCTCATGGCTTGGTTTGTGCTCTGACATGCACTGTTAACTGTGGAATGTTATATATTTTTCCAAATTATGTCCAATCAACTGGACTCAAATCGAGTTGTAGAAACATCTCAAGGATGATCAGTGAAAAGAGTATGCACCAGAGCTCAATTTTGAGCATCATGGCAAATGCTGTGCATACTTATGTAGATGTGATTTTTTTTTTTTATTAATTTGCAAAGATTTCAAACAAACTTCTTACATGTTTCCATCATCACCAAACATTGCTCTTTTAAAGAGTCATGCTTTGATTAATCTTTTAGTCTGGTTGATTTTATTACCATTAATTAGATTTAAACCTATCCTCAAAAAATATTTTAACCTACCCCCTTGTTCGCTTTCAAAAGCTACACTCGATGCTGCGTGAAAACGCTATGGAAACATCTTTCTGTTTTGCCGGTTGTGAAGCTTGTGTGTATCAAACACGCCAAATTTTGGCATATATACAGTAACCTCGGTCAGGTGACATCATCTTATGAAGCACATCTGCAGGTTATAAATAGGAGTGAACCAGAAACATTCCTCAGATCTTTTTGTCTTCTGTGTAGACTTTCATCTTCCCTGGAGGAAAAAAGCTTTTCAGGCAGCAGATCAGGTTGGTGCTCCACTGCTCACCATGGCGGTTTTGCAGGCCCACCAGGTTGACCTGCTGAGAGACTTGAGCACTGGCAGGGCTCTTGAAGATAGGGCGTTCTGGAATTACGTCGGGCCACAGATTTGTCTCTTCGTGCAACAAAGCAGACAACTCATGCTATCGGCCGTTCTATGGCAGCGATGGTTTCCACGGAGAGGAACTTGTGGCTGAATCTCACGGGCATCAAGTATAAGGATCGTGCATTCCTCCTGGATGCCCCCATCTCGCCTTCCGGCCTGTTTGGCAACGCCGTTAACTCGGTCTCCACTAGTTTCGTGAGGCGAAGTTATATGAACAAGCCTTTGGGAAATTCCTTCACTGCCGTGCTCAAGAGTCGGGACTGTCGGCCACCCAGTCTCGACCAGGTCTGACTCTCGCAAGGCGTGAAGCTTATAAGGAGAGTGTTTTGAGCCGGGCACCCCCTCTTAAACATTCACCACCTCAAAGAATTTGGACCGGCATACTGTCTTCTTCACAAGAAGTCCTGAGGCTCATTCCCCCTCATTCCCGGGGAAGAGGCATGTGGAATTCCTTTCGAGAATGAAGTGTTCTCCCTGGCACCCCCAGGAGGTCGGTGTTTATGCTCTGCCACCACTGGTGTTTCGGCAACACCGGTCTCCAATAAAATGTTAGTTCTTCTGTCTTTTCCTGCCATCTTTCAGGATGCCGAACATCTAACATCCCAGTCTCAGTAGCTAGTGCTTCGACATCGGGATGTCGTCCTAGCTCATCTTTTTTCCTTAGGATTGAGTCCCAACGCCACGAAAAGCGTGTTCTTTCCTGTTCAGAGGACAGCATATTTGGGTGTCACATGGGATTCGATCGTAAAGCGGGCACAGCTGTTTCCCGCTCGTATCGGATCCATTCTCAACACCCTCAAGGAAATCAAACTAGACCAGAAGGTGACTGTTCATCACTTTCAGAGATCTTTAGCTCTCATGGCAACTGCATCCACGGTGATACCTTTGGGCCTTCTGCACATGTGAGCATTTTCAGTTGTGGCTAAGAACCAGGGGATTTCACTCTAGGGACAATCCCCAATAAGGATTACGCGCCATGGGCTTCGTACCCTTTCTATGTGGTTCAGACCCTGGTTTCTGACTCTGGGTCCCACTCTAAGTCCGTCTTGTCGTCGCAAGAATCTAACGACAGATGCTTCCCTCTCTGGCTGGGGTGTGGTCTTAGATGGCCGTCCAGCCCAAGGGAGCTGGAGAGGTCATCTTCTTGCGTGGCACATCAATTGCCTCGAAATGATGGCTCTATTTCTTGCCCTAAAGCACGTCCTACAGCAGTTGAGAGGCTACCATGTCCTAGTATGGGTGGACAACACTACGGCAGTCTCATATATAAGTCGCCAGGGTGGACTGTTCTCGCTCCGCTTGAATAAGCTAGCGCACCAGGTTCTGCTTTGGGCACAGGACAAGTTCCTGTACCTCAGGGTGAGTTACATTCCTGGGAATATGAATGTGGGAGCAGATTTGCTGTCCAGTCAAGCTCTGACACACGGGGAATGGAAACTCCACTCTGAAGTAGTCAGTCAATCGCCACTACACAAACTTTGTTACATTGGGTGAGAGATGCTATTGCCCTAACCTATGAGCCGCGTGGTCTCACTTCTCCTCTAGGAATCAGGGCTCATTCGAACAGGGGGATTGCCTCATCTATTGCGCTGGTGAGAGGTGTCCCCTTGCGGCAAGTCTGTGATGCGGCAGGTTGGTCCTTTCTGCACACATTTGTCAGATTTTATATTCTACATGTTCATGCTACTCCAGGCTTTGCTGTAACCCTGTTCCCTGTAAAAGCGGGATCGAGATGCTGTGCTCCAATGCCGCACTGCATGTGTGACTGGACGTCCTTTCAGACAAAATTTATCTGAGGAATGTTTCTGGTTCACTCCTATTTATAACCTGCAGGTGCGCTTCATCAGATGACGTAACCTGACCGAGGTTATATATGCCAAAATTTGGGGTGTTTGATACATACATGCTTCTCAACCGGCAACACAGAAAGATGTTTGCATGCATGTAGTGTTTTCACGCAGCATCTCGTTCCCGCTTTTTCAGGGAACAGGGTTACAGCAAAGTAACCCGAGACATTCAGCTGAAGAGGATGAAGAAGAGCTGAGAGATTCATTTGTTGATGAAACTCTCAGCACTGTAAAACAGTTTCTTCTCAAAACACTGATATTTACAATGTCAATATCCTACAAGTTTATTGATGCAGGCACTCTTGTGTGCACATGCTTTCATAGTCGATGTCTTGTCTAATTGAATAACAGTGACAGAAAGGTTATAAAATACGTAGTACATATATAAACAGTGCAATTTGCTACAAATCTGTCTCTAGCCTCTGATCTGTATAATTGCATACCAGTTTTCTTTAACTAAAAAAAATTTGTAAACATTGAAATAATTAAATTTTGATGAAACATCATGTACATATTTAATGCAAAAGAAAATCATCAGTGGAATTTAGAATTCTGTTACAAGGTGTAAAACAATCTCCATGCATAAATGAGGATGAGAGAGTTTACATGTAACAAATCCAAAATATATAAGAATCCAAATTTACTTTTTAGAAATTAAAAAGATTTCAATTAAATAATGAAAGAAATTTTACTGATTTGTAAATCATGAAGGCGACAGTGGCAAGGAAAAACTACCTGAGATGGCAATAGGAAGAAACCTTGAAAGGAACCAGACTCAACAGGGAACCCATCCTCATCTGGGTTATAACAGATAGAAATTATACTGTATAACATCATGTGTGTTATACAGCTGAAAGTTCAATATAACAGAAGTTCTTAAAATTAACATGAAGTCCAGTTCAGCATAGGGATGAGTCAGTAGGTGCAAAGGGCAGATCACTAGGAGCACACAAGAACTGGTTGGGATCACTGGGAGCACAGGCGCAGCATGTTTAGCTCCAAACCATCATGAAGCAGAATCCAGCTGGAGCTGGTCCTTCCCTGAATGCCTCAGGATCCTCACAAGGTTGGCTTTTGTCTACTGAAGCTGACACAATCTCCAGATGCCTCAGGATGAGTTGAAGAATAAAGGACAGATGAAAAGAATTAGCGGAGTTGCCATTCAGGATAGATGTACTGGAGTATGAGGTTACTGTATGGGATGAGTTACGTTTAGTCTACTTTTAAACTGGGAAATTGTGTCTGAGCCCTGAACATTGTCTGGAAGGCTATTCCATCACTTTGGAGCTAAATATGAAAAAGCCCTACACCCTTTTGTAGATTTTGATATTCTGGGAACCACCAGAAATCCAGAGTTTTGTGATCTTAAGGAGCATGGTGGATTGTAGCGTATCAGAAGACTAGCTAGATTTGTGGGAGCTAAACCATTTAAGGCCTTGTATGTAAGTAATACTATTTTGTAATTAATTCTAAACTGAACAAGTAGCCAGTGCAGGAATAATAATATTGGAGTTATATGATCATATTTTCTGGATCTAGTGAGAACCCTGGTGGCTGCATTTTGGACTAACTGAAGCTTGTTTATTGAGGATGCAGAACAACCACCTAATAATGCATTACTGTAGTCTAGTCTGGAGGTCATGAATGCATGAACTAGCTTTTCTGCATCAGATACGGATAAGATGTTCCAAAGCTTGGCAATGTGTCTAAGGTGTAAAACGGCTGTTTTTGTGATATTGGAGACAGGCACATGCACAGGTAGGAGCTCACACTGTGCAGAGCCAATTAAAGGCATTAAAAAGCGCATCTCTTAGAACCGCTCAAACTGTCAGTAAAAC
This sequence comes from Channallabes apus, assembly GCA_030522415.1. NCBI lineage: Eukaryota > Metazoa > Chordata > Actinopteri > Siluriformes > Clariidae > Channallabes > Channallabes apus. The sequence continues at coordinate 25,848,986 of CM060117.1, forward strand.
TTCACAACTCTGCCCCCTGAGCGCCGCGAATGTACGTTTCAGCACATCAGAGTCATAGATCAGAAGCAGATGAACGTCTTCGTCTTGTAACAGTAAAATATCTTGTGCAAGTGCAACATTGTCTTTATGACATAAACACTAGTATGTCTGTAAAGGTTCATATAATGCATCACGACACCGGTGCAATGTTGACGTAATGTGATGTCGTCGTTTTAATGATGAACAAATTGCACACATTTGCTGGTCAAAAACTCGTGGTGTAATTGCATTTGACTTTGACACAAAGCAACCGAGCGATCCTTGTCAGCTAGGTAAAATATATTATAAGAAATTTCTATTTTGATTTTATGGCTATCTGATTCATGTAAATTACATGATGTATTTTATTAACATTTCATCATATTAAAGTATATAGCCTATGGTCACACAGCATGGTAGGTTAAAGTTTACGATGCTATTATATGAGGGACATCCCAGTGGATCACAGTGAGGTCATAAACACCTTCAAACACATGGCTCACAGAAGAGTGTTGTTGTAATTAGTTTTAAAGATACCCTCTATATGTATATATTATCTGTATAAAAGTTATTAATACTAATTATATGTAATATAAGAATATTATTGTGTTATTTTTTTGGTAGTTGAGGGGTTCATGGAGGGGTTGGGGGTGCCCTTTTTTCAGTTACAGCATTTGCCCCTCAAAAGGTCTGTGCATGGCCCTGATTGGAGATATGATTTTCAAAGGACAAGTTACTGTCTAATATTACGCCCAGGTCTTTTACTGATGAGCTGGTAGTAACAGTAGAGTACATCCTTCTAAACACAAGCTGTGAAAGCTGTTGTGTACTGGTTTTTGGGCCAATAAGTAAAATCTCTCTTATCTGAATTTAGTAAAAGAAAGTTATCGGTCATCCAATCTTTTATATACTGGACACACTCAGTTAGTCTAGACAACTTAGGTATTTCATCTGGTTTAGTTGAGATATATAATTGGGTATCATCATCATAGAGTAACAATGGGAACTAATCCCATGTCTTCTAATGATGTTACCCAAGGGAACAGTGGCTTGCAAAAGTATTCGGCCCCCTTAAACTTTTCCACATTTTGTCACATTACAGCCACAAACATGAATCAATTTTATTGGAATTCCACGTGAAAGACCAATACATACATGACTGAATCATACATGATTCCAAACATTTTTTTTTTACAAATAAAGAACTGAAAAGTGGGGTATGCATTCAATTATTCAGCCGCCTCAGTCAATACTTTGTAGAACCACCATTTGCTGCAATTCCAGCTGCCAGTCTTTTAGGGTATGTCTCTACCAGCTTTGCACATCTAGAGACTGAAATCCTCGCCCATTCTTCTTTGCAAAACAGCTCCAGCTCAGTCAAATTAGATGGACAGCGTTTGTGAACAGCAGTTTTTAGATCTTGCCACAGATTCTCGATTGGATTTAGATCTGGACTTTGACTGGGCCATTCTAACACATGGATATGTTTTGTTTTAAACCATTCCATGGTTGCCCTGGCTTTCTGTTTAGGGTCGTTGTCCTGCTGGAAGGTGAATTTGCTGTGCAAACGGGACTTCTTAGGGTTTTCTGTTAACAATGACTTTCTTCTTGCCACCCTTCCATAAAGGCCAACTTTGTGCAGTGCACGACTAATAGTTGTCCTATGGACAGATTCCCCCACCTGAGCTGTAGATCTCTGCAGCTCGTCAAGAGTCACCATGGGCCTCTTGGCTGCATTTCTGATCAGCGCTCTCCTTGTTCAGCCTGTGAGTTTAGGTGGACGGCCTTGTGTTGGTAAGTTTACAGTTGTGCCATACTCCTTTCATTTCTGAATGATGTTCAAGGCTTTGGAAATCTTTTTGTAGCTTAAGCCTGCTTTAAATTACTCAATAACTTTATCACTGACCTGTCTGGTGTGTTCTTTGGACTTCATGGTGTTGTTGCTCCCAATATTCTCTTAGACAACCTCTGAGGCCGTGACAGAGCAGCTGTATTCGTACTGACATTAGATTACACACAGGTGCACTCTATTTAGTCATTAGCACTCATCAGGCAATGGCTATGGGCAACTGACTGCACTCAGACCAAAGGGGGCTGAATAATTACGCACACCCCACTTTGCAGTTAGTTATTTGTAAAAAATGTTTGGAATCATGTATGATTTTCGTTCCACTTCTTATGTGTTCAGAACTTTGTATTGGTTTTTCACGTGGAATTCCAATAAAATTTATTCATGTTTGTGGCTGTAATGTGAAAAAGTTCAAGGGGGCCGAATACTTTTGCAAGCTACTGTATATTGAAACAGCAGAGGTCCTAAAACTGACCCTTGTGTGAGCCCATATTTCACTGGCATTACACCAGACAGGTATGATCTAAACCATTTTAATGCCTGTCCCTGAATACCTATGTGCTTTTGTAAGTGATCTATGAGAATATTATTACCCATAGTGTCGAATCTATAGTGTCGAATGCAGCACTAAGATTAGTATTGAGATGCAGCCTTCGTCCGAAGCTAAAAACAAGTCATTAACCTGTGGCGGTGAAACAAACCGGGGTATACAATCATAGTTGATTGTAAGGTCTGGAAGCTTCCGTGAGGACCGGCAAAAAAATTAAACAAGTTAAACATGTTTAATTTTTCACAAGGAAAGATGGAAACATAATCACAGCGCCAAAACTCGCTATGAATCATGATGAGCCCTACTTACGGCTGCGTAGGTGAGATAGGGGTATAACACCGCATCTCACAGCGATTCAAACCGCATACTGTACAGTAGGTGATATAGTGGTATAAAGCATTACAATCACTCATAAAAAAAATGGATGCGGGGTTTGAAACTCCCAAGTTTATTTTATCATTTAACTAAATCAAATTTCATCATAAAATAAAACATGTCAAAAGAAAAGTCCATCCAGTCATGAATGATGGCTAATGATCAATGAAACATTTTAAACAAAAAGCAGCAAGCAGCTGGACATCGGGAAGTAGAGTGTAAGTACAACGCGTTAACCTGGCAAGTGCTGGTCTGAGCAGGTCAAGAAGCTCCATAATCTGTTGCCTTGAAACTTTTTTTTTTTTTTTTTTTTTTTAAATATCCACCTCAGGCATAAAATGAAAAGGGCTGAAGTTTTGCCTAAAGGAAAAATTTACATGAACCACACGGCTCTGCGGACGGCGCCGTCTTCAGTTTAGTACAACAACACCGGTGCCAAATTGTTCGCCACCTGTTTAATATTAAAAGTGATTGCCAATTTTAATGCATTAGTCACATTATGAAATAGGCTAATTAAAAGTCACTCTATTAGTTCTGATATTAAATTAAATAAAATACATTAACAGGCCTACAGTATATTCCATCATTAATACGACTTTGATAACATGCCATAATGTGCTTCCATACACAACTGATTTATAAAGACTGCTGCTCAGTGGCGGCAACTAGTGTCTTGAGCTGAAACTATGCTAAGAGTGAGTTAAGGTTGGTCCAGACCATCCTCATGAACTTGTGACTTACCTAAGAGATACTTAGCGTACGAACCTTTCGGGAAATGCGTCATAACATTAAGAGAGAGGTTATTGTACAACTTAAGAACTACTTAGCGATAAGAAGCTTTCGAACACATTATTAATTTAGCCAAGGTGATAAGATTATACAGCTCTTCCTGTCCTATACCTGTAAAGCACTGACAATCTAAATGTGAAGCTTTAGACTGGACTGGGTCATGAGATGCTATTAGAGGTTGAATCTTTGTTATTTTCTTTCTGATACTATCGATTTTTTCATTGGACAAGTCCATAAAGTCCTCACTTGATACTAAACTGTGATGGGATTCTCTCTGCAGGCATCATAGGTTTCGTTAGGCAAGCCACTGTACTAAATAAGAACCTGGGATTGTTTTGGTTTCTTTCTATCAGTTGGGTCAGATGCTCAGTCCTAGAAGTTTTAGAGCCTGTCTATAGCTGCACATACTGTTTTTATATGCAATTCTAAAAACTTATAATTTAGTTTTTCTCCATTTTCGCTCGAGGTTACGGGTTGCTCTCTTTAGGGCGCGAGTATGACTGTTGTACCATGGTGCAAGTGTTTTATCTCTGACTTTTTTTAATCTGATGGGAGCAACAGTGTCTAATGTACTGGTAAAAATAGTGCCCATGCTGCTAGTCACTTCATCTAGATCGTGTACATTTAGGGGTCTAATAAGAAATTGGGACAGATCCGGCATATTACTTGTTAATCTGTCTTTATTAGTCGGATTCAAATTTCTACCAAAATCGATAACGTGGGGAGACACAGCTAATCTGTTCTACAGGTAGAGTACATACTAAGAGGTGATTATCATTGTGATATCATTACTTTGAGGTAAAATCTCTATTTTAGCGACATCTATATCATGGGATATAATTAAATCTAGCGTATGATTAAAGCGGTGAGTTGCTCCATTTATATTTTCTTTAACTCCAAAGAAATTTTGTAAATCCATGAATACAAATACTAAAGCATCATTAGTCTCATCTACATGAATGTTAAAGTCTCCTACTATCAACACTTTTTCAGAGTTAATCAATAGGACTGATAGCAGATGTCCAAACTCTTTGGGGGGGGGGGTCTGTGGCCAGGGTAAAATATAGCAAGGGTTTATTATGTATTTCACTGAGTGCAACATAATTGATAAGCACTTCAAATGATTTAAACCTGGGCCTTGTTTTCTGAGTAACAGTGAGTACATCATTGTAGATAGTTGCGACACCACCACCGCAACCAGTTAGATGGGGCTCGTGCGTATAGAAATATCCTGTGCGCGTCTATCAGTATGGTGAGTTGTAATGTGTAACGTGAGTTGTAACAGCCCAAAAAATAAATAGATAAAAATAATTAATACAAATTATAAAGTAAAAATAAAACAAATTCACCTGCACTATACCTTTAAAAAAAAGCTAAAATAAATCCGGCGGCACGGTGGTGTAGTGGTTAGCACTGTCGCCTTGCACCTCCAGGGTCCAGGGTTCGATTCCCGTCTCTGTGTGCATGGAGTTTGCATGTTCTCCAGGTGGGTTTCCTCCAGGTACTCCGGTTTCCTCCCACAGTCCAAAGATATGCAGCTTAGGCTAATTGGTGTTCCTAAATTGCCCGTAGTGTGTGATTGGGTGTGTGAGTGTGTGTATGTGTGTGTGCCCTGCGAAGGATTGGCAACCTGTCCAGGGTGTACCCCGCCTAGTGCCCGAAGTCTCCTGGGATAGGCTCCAGGTCCCCCGCAACCCTGAACACAGGATTAAGTGGTATAGAAGATGAATGAATGAATAAAATAAATCCCAACAGATAAGTGTTTCCGTTTATGCATGCAGGTGCTGCATGTGTGTGTGTGTGAAGTTAAAGCAAGAGGAGACTCTTACTTTCAGCCCCTTCCGTCTCCCCCTTCTCATCTTACACAGTAAATCTTTCTCCTCTCTTATTCGAATTTCACACAAGCACACACATACACAGATGGAAAGACTATTTTGTCAGAAAAATTAGCAAGGAACATCGCTAATGACACTCGCGTGAACGCATACAAACAGAATCACTACTGTAAAGTAAAACAAACAAATGAATCTGCACTTTAACCTCGAAAAGAACCCTGACAGAACACTGTTTCTGTGTAGAACACACACACACACACACTAAAGGTCAGAGAGAGAGAGAGGGTGAACCGGCACGGTGTCAAATTATGTGCGCCCACACACATAACAACAGGCTGAGGGAGATAATGGATTTTTAACCTCACACGCACTTACAAATACAAAATAAAATATGTTTTACACACACACATTGTCATATTGTTATAGTAAACAGTACACAGATGTTGATTATACAGATGGGGCAATAAAAAATACGCGTCAGAGGATTATTAGGAACACCTGTTCAATTTCTCATTAATGAGATTATCTAATAAACCAATCACATGGCAGTTGCTTCAATGCATTTAAGGGTGTGGTCCTGATCAAGACAATCGAGACAATTGAGTGTGGCCTGGTTGTTGGTGCCAGACAGGCCGGTCTGAGTATTTCACAATCTGCTCAGTTACTGGGATTTTCACGCACAACCATTTCTAGGGTTTACAAAGAATAGTGTGAAAAGGGAAAAACATCCAGTATGCGGCAGTCCTGTGAGTGAAAATGCCTTGTTGATGCTAGAGGTCAGAGGAGAATGGGCCGACTGATTCAAGCTGATAGAAGAGCAACTTTGACTGAAATAACCACTCGTTACAACCGAGGTATGCAGCAAAGCATTTGTGAAGCCACAACACGCACAACCTTGAGGCAGATGGGCTACAACAGCAGAAGACCCCACCGGGTACCACTCATCTCCACTACAAATAGGAAAAAGAGGCTACAATTTGCACAAGCTCACCAAAATTGGACAGTTGAAGACTGGAAAAATGTTGTCTGGTCTGATGAGTCTCGATTTCTGTTGAGACATTCAAATGGTCAGAATTTGGCGTAAACAGAATGAGAACATGGATCCATCATGCTTTGTTACCACTGTGCAGGCGGGTGGTGTAATGGTGTGGGGGATGTTTTCTTGGCACACTTTAGGCCCCTTAGTGCCAATTGGGCATCGTTTAAATGCCACGGGCTACCTGAGCATTGTTTCTGACCATGTCCATCCCTTTATGACCACCATGTACTTATCATCTGATGGCTACTTCCAGCAGGATAATGCACCATGTCACAAAGCTTTGGGATGTGGTGGAATGGGAGCTTTGTACCCTGGAGGTTGTACCCACAAATCTCCATCAACTGCAAGATGCTATCCTATCAATATGGGCCAACATTTCTAAAGAATGCTTTCAGCACCTTGTTGAATCAATGCCACGTAGAATTAAGGCAGTTCTGAAGAGGAAAGGGGGTCAAACACTGTATTAGTATGATGCGCCTAATAATCCTTTAGGTGAGTGTATAAATAGTGTCATGTCGATGTTTGCTACAGTACTGTATTAAATTATTTTTAAATACAACAAGTTTTTTTTTTTTATTTAAAGAAAGTATCTGTAGGCCTATTTGCTTTTCTATTTGCTTTTATCTTCATGTTTAGCACATATTAACACCCAATACAAATGCCATTAGATTCTGTTCACACTAAGTACAGATGGTTTTGATACAATGATTTCGATAACTACAAGTATAATTACAAGTGCAAATAGTGATACTGTAGTTGTCCTAACTATTTCACAGTCGTACGAGCTGGTGATCCGGGTTTTCTTTTTCGTAAATACAGAAAATACCAGAACATTCACACTATCTTTAGGAGGGGAGGTCCTAAGATATAAAATGCTGTATCAAACTAGCCAAACTTCAGTTTGCAGTTCGTGTAAAATTGGTATTACACATTGGTTGCTGAATTTAATCTCACAACAGACATTCTATAAGAAAATCGCAAAAACAAGAGGCAAAGACGTTCTATAAGAAAGTCGCAGTTTGCGCTAGCAAAACGCAACGGGTAAGAATTAATTTTTATTTACACCATTTCTTAAAGTTTTACGTTGTCCTTCTGTTTTAACCTCAAAATCGCTCTACAGAAATCTGGAAAGGAGAACAAGCCATGCAAAATAGAAATGGTTATGTACAGTAATTGTTTTTTATTATGACATTGATAAATGCTCATGTACTGTACATGTCCATGTTGTAATAAAGGTATTAAATTACTCTTAAAATTGGTTTCTTCAGGCTGCACTGATTAAAAACCAGTGTCCCAGCGTAGTGAAAGTTTCAAAGCAGGAGTTAACGGCTTTTTGGAGGCAAGGGTTGGCTTATTGGAGGAACGTTTGAAAGGTAAAGCACACTAGTCTCGGCCGCCAACAACAGATACTGTAGGGGCACCATCTTAATCTGCATTTCTGCCTATGTAACCACTCAATAAAACTCTTACAATAATGAAAATGTGGTCTGTATTAAATAGAAATATAAGTAAAAGAGCATCTTCAGCTTGCTTCATTTTAACAATGACCACTGTTAAAAGCGCTATATAAATAAAATTGAATTGAAAATGAATTGAACTCATGGACGTAGAGTATTATGGTGAACTGGTATGTTTGGATGCTGTCTTCCCCACTCTCATTGATCAGTGATTAGTCATTTTACATCTCAGGGATCCCTCATTTCTGTGTTTCTTTCTGGCTTTCCCTTTTAATTATGATGTCATAGTTAGTCTTGCTGGAGTCTCTGCTTGCACTCTACACTAAATATACATTCACCTAATACATTGTGTAACAGTGACCATACCTAACTGCTATCTCTCCTTCTCTCTCTCTCTCTCTCTCTCTCTGCCTTTCCCTCACCCTGTCTCTCTGTTGAGATATACTTTTTGCTCCTAAGCTACCAGTGATCAGACCCCCTCTGCCCTCTGAACCTGTCTGAATTGTCCTGTTATCACACTTCATGCTGGAGATCTCGTTGCATGGATGCCCCGTGTGGTCTGCCTGGGACGTGTGTGGTGACTGTAGACAGTTCCACTTTTCCACGAAGACGGTCTTGTCCTTGGCTAATGCAGACACCTTTGGCTAGCTCATCAGGGACAATCTTACCAATCTAGTGTCTTACGATCCGCCACGCCTACTTCGGTCAAAGGATGCAGGCTGCTTGTCAGTACCGCGTATTATGAAAACTAAAGCTGGGGGCAGAGCTTTTTCTTACAAAGCCTTTTCTTACAGTCTCAGTGTTTAAGTCTAGGCTCAAAACCTATTTATTTAGCCAAGCATTTTTATAAATAGATTTGCCATAAGGTATAGGAGCAGATCTGGGGGACTCATGGACGTAGAGTATTATGGTGAACTGGTATGTTTAGATGCTGTCTTCCTCACTCTCATTTGATCACTCAGGTTTGTTGACGGTGAGGTGATTGTTTGCTTTACATCTCAGGGAGCCCTCATGTTTGTGTTTCCTTCTGGCTCTCCCTTTTAGTTATGATGTCATAGTTAGTCCTGCCGGAGTCCCTGCTTGCACTCTACAGTAAATATACATTCACATTATACATTATGTGACTGTGACCATACCTAATTGCAATCTCTCCTCCTCTTCTCTTTCTCCCCCCCTTTCTCTTTCCTCTCTCCCCCTGTCTCCCCCTTTCACTCTTTCTCTCTCTCTCTCTCTCTCTCTGTCGAGCTACACATGTCGTTCCTGAGCTGCCAGTGATCCAGACTCCCTCTGCCCTCCGGACCTGTCTGATCCATCCTGGTGCCCCGTTTCTGGTTGGAGGTCTCGTCGCATGGATGCCCTGTGTGTCTCTTTGGGATACGTCTGGTGTCTGGGGATGATTCTCTCTACTTAGAAGATGGTTCTGGCCTCGACTGGTGTTGTCAGCTGTTTCTCTGAGGACTTGACAATTCGATAGTTCAGGACTGGAACTTTCTACAAGTCTATCTGAGTCTCCAATAACTACTGGACTCCATTTTACATCAACTATTATAACATCAATTAACATCAACTATTATAGCTGAACCTAACACTTAACACTGTATAAATGCAGATCATTTCCTGATATCTGTTTCACCCAGATGAGGATGGGTTCCCTGTTGAGTCTGGTTCCTCTCAAGGTTTCTTCCTATTACCATCTCAGGGAGTTTTTCCTTGCCACTGTCGCCCTCGGGCTTGCTCACCGGGGACTATCTGAACATTTTTGATTCATACACATTCACATTCCATACAAACTTAAATAATTCTTTTGATTGTGTAAAGCTGTTTTGAGACAATGACAATTGTTAAAAGCGCTATACAAATAAAACTGAATTGAATTGAATCTTATCATTTTGATTCATACACATTTACATTGTAAATTGGCCAGTCGTCAATCGCATCTTGCTCTATTTTGAAGATAGCTGATATCTCTTTGGAGGAGTAGGTACAGGGAGGTCTGTGCTGAGGCGATAGATGATCGGATACCTGAATATTTGATAGCAGGTGCGTTCTTCCCACATCAACGTTTTGAAGGGTTGACCATGGGGAAAAAAGCAGTTGCTTCAAGAAAACTTTGGAATCTCCTAAAAACCTCTACAAAATTATATTTCAGCATTTACTGCTGAATTTAAATGGAATTTTTAAACTGTTTTAAAGCGTTTCAAAAAAATCACTTTTCAAGTCACAAAACCTAATAATTATTTTTCTTTTCTATGCAGATGCAATCAGGAAATAACACATTCAGACCAAAGACAAGAAAAAGTCAAAATGTTGTTACATTGTGTAATAATAATAATAATAATAATTAATATGATAATGATGATGATGAAGAAGAAGAAGAAGAAGAAGAAGAAGAAGAATTTACAAGTTTGTGTAAGGGTTAACCCCTAGAAGGCGTCAGAACGCCCATTTGTTTTTGAATTGTAGTTTTGTTTGTAGTTCAGTTCCCAGTTTGCACCTCGGTCAGTTGATGTAGAAGCTCACCTGAACCGAGGGAAGATAATTATGTTTAATTATGTTTACTTTGTTATAAATAGCCTGACTGAACTTCAGTCAGGCGTCTAGCTTTTATTGTGCATGTTATGTTTCGGGTTTGTGTTAGTTTGTTTATTTAATAGTTAAAACAAAGATAAAGAGCGTATTTACTTTTGTTTGTATTTTACTTATAATAAACAAGCTTATTGAACCGCCAGCTCGCTTCCTCTGCGTTGGACAAGCTGATTTTGACAAGACAAAAATAATTAAGAGATAAACAACACTTCATTATATCTCCATTTTTACATGTATGCAACATGATGGTTTTGATTTAATGCAAATTTATTTTTATAATAAACATCCTACCAAAAAAAACATAATTATTATATTTTCTTTTTACAAAATGTATTAATGCACTTCATATTAATACAACTTTAAATGAGCAATATCAATTCAGCAGAAGAGGATGGAAGAGAGAAGAAGGATGCTCATGACGAGGAAACTCAGTGTGATGCTCTCAGCTCCGTTACACAGATTTCCTTCACAACAGTGCATATTTGAGATGCTAAATGCTGGTATGCTTGATGATCCATGTGCCTGGCAAAAGGTATTGGACACACAACCTTTCATAGGCATGGTATTGCCTCCTTGTTGGACTGAGAAAGGGAGGGTGAGAGAGAAAGGTTAAGATAGGGCTAAATTACAAAATATGTATATGTTTCACTTATTTTCATGCATGCGGTTCTCACTATCACAATTCTCATGTCCCATTATGAAAGGCTGTTTGAACAAAATGTGGAATGTTTTTAAGTTTTTAGCACATCTAGATGTTATATCTGGAATATCTGGAAATGTGTTTGTTGAGTCTAGTTCATACACATTTACATTTCATACAAACTTAAATAACTCTTTTGATTGTGTAAAGCTGCTTTGCGACAATGACAAATGTTAAAAGCACCATACAAATAAAATTTAACTGAATTTGATTGAATTTCAGAGGGACCATCGGGTTCTTTGACTTGCACTGCTAAATGTGGAACCTTATATAGACAGGTGTGTTTCTTGGCGTAATGTCCAATCAAATTAATTAACATTCTTCCATGTTTTCATTATGGAGTATTGCTTGTAGAATTTTGAGAAAAATAATGAATTTAAGGAAATACATGTAAATGGTGGAAAAAGTGAAGTGCTAAAAGTGAATACATTTCAGTGACTATACACGGATGCACTGTATTTTTGGAAAATGTACTATAATACAATTATTTTTAAATATGTTTAACTGTTGTCTCTTTTTTCTATATCTCAAAGCCAAATGGCTTCAGTGTTCTATCAGAATAGACTGTGCCTACTGCAAATATAAAGGCTGCAACAAATGAAGAGTTGCACCCATGTAATTATAATAGAGATTGTTATTGACTACTAACATTTATGAGAGCGTTGTGAAGGTGCTTTTGCATGTTTTCAGAAACATCATTATTACGCAAAAGTTAACACAAAATATGCGGGTGAAAGGTTCTTGGAAGCTGAAACACTGACACCCAAACAGGTGATCCAGGCATGTTTCAAAACACACTCTCAGACTAATTTCAGTTCTGAACAAAACAAAAAAACAACAACACATAAATACAGTAAGAAAAACTTTGTTTGTTACAGAAAGTGTTAAATATAGTTCACCTGATGCAGTGATGCAGCGATCTTCACTTACTGTACAGTTCACTTTGCCTGAGTTTGAGTAACACATTGTCCCACTAAGAGCCTGCTGTGGATGAACTATTACAATAGAAATAAAATAAATCAAATTGGTGATAATGTCCCATATGTCAGCAATAAGAATAATAAATATGATAATTTGGAGATGAATTATAATACAAGTACTGTAGATGGATTCCCTATGCTCCATCATATATAAAATAAATTGATAAAGAGGGACTGTCACATATTTAATCACACTAAGTGATTGATGTGAAATGTAAAAAAAAATATCTAATTGTTGTAGGTAAATAAGTGGACAAGGAAAACAAAGAGTAAGCAACATTCCAGAGCGTTTTATGTTTTACCTGAGAGTGTTTGACTGTTGCAGAGATCACTGCTGCAACATTGAGCATTCGTGGTCACTTTTATTACTCCCAGGTTCAATCTCCCGCTTACACATGTGTTTAGTGTTCCACATGTCTTTATATGAAATATATGCTTTGTTCCACCTACAAAACATTCGTATAGCTTTGTAATCGTATGTAATTGTTATTACATAGTAAGTATCATAAGATGAATGAAACACTTCAGGGCATGCTACTACAGGAAAATAATCAACCAGCCTGTCATGTATTATTCCTTACAGATTATATGTAAATAGTTTACATGGAAAAATCCAGGAAGAAAAAATTGAGGTTATATACTGTAGACACACCGATATACAACCGATATACATATACAAACTTACTCAAGTACACAGCAGTGGTGGCAGTGAGACATTGATCGGGACAGGTTGTCTGATTATTGCATTTTTCCGATGATGATGGCAGACAGTGATGACAAATCAATGATAGTGCTGAAGAAAAAAATTAAATGTAATGAAAGTGAAAAAAACTCAAAAATTAACAAAGCTATTGAAAAAAATCCTGCATAATGTTCAATTATACACTTTAATTAACTATTAACCAACTCTGTTTAGATATAAGTTTAATTACCTTTAGAGAAAAGCATGCAGATAAGTAGAAGTTTGACTTGTGACTTCATTGTTGATGTGTTTGTAATATTTGAGGTATGAAGGTAAAGCACGGCTTAAAATGTGAAAACAGTCTGTGAGAAACACTAGTCTTATGGTGATGTATGATGAGGTGTGTGCATGGAGGAGGGATTTATTGTACACTTTTTTTTCCTACATATTCTTGAAGTTCTGTTTCTTTTAATGGGAGGGGCTTTGTCTTTGGTTGGTTACAGTTATATTATGTAAACATTAGTTGGAGCAACCCATCATTAGGGAGAAAACACAAAAGAAACCTATCAAAAGACCTTAAATTGCCTTGATTAGATGTGATGAATTGACTTTGCAACAGTGTATACAAAAAAGAGACAGAGACCTGTTTCCAGGTACAACATTGGATGATGATGCCTGCATTCAGTGAACAGCATGGTGGCAGCAGTGGAGTCATTCCTGTTCCTAGGCACCAGCATCTCTCAGGACCTGAAGTGGGACAATCACCTTGACTCCATTGTTAAAGAGACCCAGCAAAGGTTATATTTTCTTTGCCAACCTGTTCAACCTGCCACAGGAGCTGCTCACATACGTAGTTCTACTTGGCCGTGAATTAATCTGTCCTGTGCACTCAAAGGATTTTTGGTGCTCACCTGCCCAGCTTTAAGGACTGTATACTGTATATCCAGAGTAAAGTAAAGGGCTCAAAAACTCACTTTGGACCCCTCACATCCATGCCATATTCTCCTTGATCTTTTGTCGACTGGTCGGTACTACAGAGCGCCAAACACCAGGACAGTCAGGCACAAGAACTGTTTCTTCTACAGGCAGTCTATTTCATGAACATCTTAATGTTATTTCCACTGTGCAATATTAATATGTGCAATATTGTGCAATACCACTCATATTTGGTATTGCAACCCACATTTATTTGATAGCACACCACATATTATTACATTTCTTGTTAATTCTATTCTTTTTTGGTGTTTTGTGTGTTGTTGTCTTCTCTGGAAGCTTCTGTCAACAACATCAATATCAACAAAAATATTGCATATACAAAGTACTTAGCAATAAATCTCTTTCTGATTCTGATTCTACTGTTGGTATATTCCTGCTCAGTATGGGTCCTGTAGTGCATTAAGGTGGGCACTCTAATAGAGGGAATTGCATAACTTTCTCAGTGCACCAGTATTCCTCTCTGGGCTGAATGGTACTCACAATTAAGAAGATGTGCTTGATGTATGTCAGCAAAGTGAAGTACTGGCACTGTTGCAGTGATTCAGCCCATGGGCTGGACGATTGTCTTTGTCATCAAGGTGTACTCCAGCATGATAAGTAAAGGCAGGCTGCCCATTGTGACTCAGGCCAATCCCACACTGCTGCAGCTTACGCAAAGATTTCAAAGAAGACCTCTGGGTCATTCTGAGTGATGTTATTGATGGGTTGTCAGACTCATGCACCAGACACAATATACTGCACTATTTACTCATATTTATGCATGAGGAAAAACGGCACTGGGTTGGATATTTACATTATATCAGCACAGTATACTTTCCAATAAATGTCCTCCAGACAAATACAGTACCTGTATGAATGGTCTTTCGGCTGCTCCCGACAAGGGGTCGCCACAGCGGACTATCCAGTCCGCACTACAACTTAAAAATGTAGCTTTCGTTAATGTTAATTATTTGATAATAACTGCATTTATTGGTGAAGTTCTGGACTTTCTACCTGCCATCTTTCATGTTATACCCCAAGGGTAACTCAGGGTGAATACTGGGTGGTTTAACAGCATAAATACAAAAAGTCTAGCTAGACTGGTTCAGAAAAAGAGGTTGAGACATATGGAGAAGAGCAGAATCTCAAGAACTCAATGTGAATCTCTCAGCACTGTTAAACAAGTTCCTCTCACAACACTGATTATTTACAGTGTCAATATACAAGTTTACTGATGCAGAATTGTTTCAGTCAGTTAAGTAACTGAAACAGGAAGATAGAGGACAAAATTAATAGTCAATAAATAAACACAAATTTTATTATGATTTTGATTGAATACAAAATTTTATTCATAACAAAAACATTCTAACAAACAAAAACATGCTTATTTTTCTATTAATACTTTTTATTTTTATTTTACAAATGTATTTCCATTTCATATTGTTAAAACTTTAAATGAGAAACATTGGTTCAGCAGAAGGTGGAGGAGAGCAGAGGTATGATCATGAGGAGGAAACTCAGTGTGATGCTCTCTGCTCCGTTACACAGATTTCCTTCACAACAGTCTACATTTGAGATAGTGACTGCTGGCATGCTTAATGAACCGGGTGAAAGGCAAAAACTACTGGACACACAACCTTTTGTAGGCATGGTTTCGGCCCCTTGTTGAACTGAGAGACAGAGAGGGAGGGAGACAGAGGGGGGTTAAGGAAGTGTTAAATTACAAATATGTATATGTTTCTCTTATTTTCTCACAGTTTTTCTGAATCACAATGCTCATGTTACATTAGAATAGGCTCTAGGTGTGTATAATTTTTGTAGTTTGTGGAAGGAGTCTCCATTTGCAATATACAGTACTGTATATAAGCCCATATGCCTGTCTGTCATTTTGTACAACAGACCTCTTGTTAATACAAAGAAATTAAAGTTGAAAATTTTACACCTTGTTTACGCAACGTTTTACTTTTTTTGGCATTAGCCAAATACACTTCCTGTTTAAAAAAGATTATTAAATTCGGCACATATCTGTTCATAACATCACTTTTTCTCAATATTTTTATTTGCACCACGGTTTCAGAGCATGGTCTCGGGAACATATAACACAAATTGGTTTTAAACTTCCTTCAGGAAGAATAAACATATGAATGAACATTTACATTTAGGCATTTGGCAGACGCTCTTATCCAGAGCGACTTACATTTTTTTTGATCTCATTATACATCTGAGCAGTTGAGGGTTAAGGGCCTTGCTCAAGGGCCAAACAGTGGCAACTTGGTGGTTGTGGGATTTGAACCTGGGATCTTCCGAACCGTAGTCCAATGCCTTAACCACTGAGCTACCCCTGACCCTCAAATCATTGTCTTTGAAGATTCAGTTTTCAAAAGTTACATATCTTTCAAATATATATATTCAAAACACTTGTATGTGAATTTCCCCCATAACAAATAATGAAAACTCAGATGATTCGTTCCACAAAAATATTAATATAAAAATAATTAATACAAAATATTAAGTAAAAAAATTAACAAATTAACCTGTACATTACATTTGAAAATAATCGTGGCTATAATCGTTAGCACAACCTAATTAAAAAAATAAAAGATGCTTTACGCACAATCATGCACATAAGAGAGAAAAACCACTGGCTAAGTTATGATCAAATGACTCTCAGCATCAAAACAAACGGTGCATGCATGTTTCATGACATCCTTTATATCAATACTCGCTTAAACATTTTTGCTAGTCTTGTGAAACGCTCACAAACCGTGTTGATCGCGATCCGAGGTTCCACTGTTTATATACATATACAGTATACTGTATATTGTGATGGTGTGAACTTACAGCCAGTGCACATGTGTACATGCATTAGGTAAAACTTCTCGCTCTAACCAGCTTGAGTTACTTATGCCATTGGAAGTTACAGAAAGAGTGCTGATAGACTGTATGCTTCACTCCTTCTTAAAGAGGAACAGAAGGCTGTAGGCATGAGACAGCCTGTCAACATGTAAGAGAGTGTGAGTGCATTGGAATGTGCGCTGGACTACACTTCCACTGGACCAAGAAAAAAGGCGGACAACAGAGAAGCTTCCCTGTTACAGTAAGTTCCCCCATAAGTGTCAACAGTACCTCGGGTATTGGATCAGATGTGGCCTGCTGAAGTTGCAGGAGAAGAAACTGGAGGCAGTCCGGTCCTACCCATAAATCACAACAAAGAAACAGGTACATGCCTTGTTGGGGCTAGCTAATTACTACTGTGTTTCTTCTCTATGGCAGCAACCTGAAAAAGGACCTTCTGGAGAAGGTATGTTGGACACACTAAGAAGATCGGCTGTTAAAACCACTAACAGCCACCTGACCAGTTCCCCCGTCCTCAGAACCCCCAGCATCGTTTGCCCGTTCCTGGTCCACATGGATGCATCTGAGACCAGACCTGGAGTAGGCTTGGCTAGGAGTTTGACAGTAATGAACATCCCATCTTGGATGTAAGTAGAAAACTGAATGCAAATCAAGAAAAACCCGACCCAACAATACAGACCAGCTAAAGGGTGATATCAAAGCAACCTGGTCGCCAATAACATCTCAGCAAGTCCACAGACTCGTTTCCTCCATGTCATACGGCACTGATGCAGAAATTTGTGTTGAAGGATCCCCCGACCAAGTATTAAGTACAGGAATAAACATCATTTCTATCATTATGGAGAAGAGGAAGAGAATCCTAGCAACAGCATTTGTGTGGTGAAGTCCATGCCCAGGAGGATGAAGGCCATGCTCGATAGCAATGGTGCACACACAAAAAGTACTGACATTTTGGACACAGTTTTGACATGGTCACTTAGGTCGTACTCACTTTCGTTTTTGTTAGAGGACTAAATCTGTATTGCTAAATATATCCAATTTTCATTTCTATAGTATTGTCCCTTGTGAACATATAGTAAAGTGGTTGCTGAAATATGAAGTGTGTACACACTTTTGTGATATACTGTAAATACTGCATCATTAAATTGTCAGTTTTGTTCTAAAATAGTAAAAAAAAATTTACGTTTAAAAGTTTTAGCTCTGGGAAAAAAAACCTTGTTACAGAAGGTGTTAAATATAGTTCACCTGATGCAGTGATGCAGCGATCTTCACTTCCTGTACAGTTCACTTTGCCTGAGCAGCTGCTGCCCTCACACTTGTAACAAATTCTCCCATTGAGAGGCTGCTGTGGATGAACTTAAGAGGAAAAATTAAATAAAACAAATAGCTGATAGTGTCTATGTCAGCAAGAATTATTCCATTAATATGTAAACTGATGATTTTCATGATGAATGTAAGTAGATAGATACTTAATGCTATATATAAATATATATAATTTATTTTGTGATTAAATGCAATAGACAATGACAAAAGAAAGTGAGCAATATTCTAGAGCACTTTTTTACCTGACATAGTTTGACTGTTGCAGAGATCACTGATGCAACATTGACCATTCGTGGTCACTTTTATTATTCCCAGGTTTAGGCTTCCACTTACACAAGTTTTTAGTGTTCCACATGTCTTTATATAATCTATATGCTTTGTTCGACCTATAAAACATTCCGTATAGCTTTGAGATTACTACCTGTAATGTGTTATTCTTTACACTCTTTGTACATAGTTTACATGAAAAAATCCAGGACGAAAAATATCTAGGTTATATATACCGATATACACACATAAACTTACTCAAGTACACGGCAGTGGTTGCAGTAAGACATTGATAGGAACAGGTTTTCTGAACATTGATACATTTTCTCAATCCGGATGGCAGACAGTAATAACAAATCAATGACAGTGCTGAAAGAAATAATGCAAAGATAGTGAAAATAAAATATTACATTAAAAAAAGTAAATAAAAAATTTGCATATACTTTTAAATTATTAATTAGGATTGACCAACCTATTTTACAAAAACTAATTCTATTTGTTAAATATGTGAGTTTAATTACCTTCAGAGAAAAGCAGGCAGATGAGCAGAAGTTTAACTTGAGACTTCATTGTTGATGTTTTTGTAATATTTGAGGTATGAAGGTGTGGCAGAGGTTAAAATCTTCAACGTACAGTTTGAGAGAAATACTGGTTTTATGGTGGTGTATTACTGTATAAGGTGGGTGCATAGGGGGAGGGATTTATTGATTCTCAATGTAATGTATTTATGATGGTACAGACTTTGTCTTTTATCCACTTTACACCCAAGCTTTAATTCTGCATGCATTTGCATTTTTTTTATTCTGACCTGATAAGTAAGAAATCTAAATATTGTCTTTGAGCAGGAAACTGAGTTTGACACCTTCTTGTAATACTAATTACTAATTAGTGTATTAAGCTTTTGCTACCATTATATGATGCTACAAAGTGTCTACTGATGAGGACAATGGTTCTAAGCTACACTGGAAAAAATGAAACTGCTGTGTCGTTGATACAAAGTATGTTTCTACATTGATCTGATTTTTTGATTTCCTATACGAAACTTATATTTTTACGTTGCTTAAAAGCAAACATCGCAGCCCCTGTTTAAACTTACACGTAAATGTAATCCGTTCACTCAACGCACATTTCTGCTTCAAACCAAAGGTTTGCCGTGTCACGTGACCTCATGACGTAGTATTATCGCGGACTGAATCACGTTCTGCTGGCGGCCATAGTTTCTCAAAGAAAACAACAGGTAAGAAAAACAACTCAAGTCATTTCTATGTTAAATGTATCTCTTCCATGAGCAAATTTATGATTTATGTCAGGAACAACTACTTTGTAGATTGAGTTTTGTGTCCGTGTTTGCTACTGTAGCTAAAAACACCTATATTACCTACAGTAGCGTTAGCTAACTAACGCGGTTATTTTCAAAAACACCGGAGTTTCTACGCTAAGTCGGCGGTGCCGTACAACATTAAATTAATTATATTTAAGTATCGTAAAAATTAATAGGAAAGTGACCTAAACATAGAACAAGCCAATTTGAACTGAGTGCTGTTTGTAGTGTATTTAGAGTTATACTTAAAACCTTCTGGGCTTGCTAACGTGTAAGTAATGTAATATCACTAAAACTATATTCCCTCGTATGAAACGGGTCATTAGCACATGTTCCTGACATACTGGTGACACTTTATGACACGTTTTTAACGTTATCATTATATAATCCCGAACACTGGCAGCAATTTGACACGTTGATTTAAGGTCATGAATGAAGTTTAAAAGTAAACATGAAATCGCTATTTACTTTTGTGTTTACAGGTCTGTTAGCTTTTCTGAAAGGGAATTATTTTACCCATACTGCAGAAAATAAGTCCCAGAATGCACAAATAAAAACATTACGTGGATAAATTTTGAAATGGAAATGATACAATGGAATTGCTGTGTAATCTAAATATCCTAAAATAAACTCCCTCAAAATAACGGAGTACTGAAAATTAGTAGTTGAATTATTTGATAATATCAGAGAATAATTTCAATTATCCTGCGAAACTGAATTATGTTCATGGGTTTATTGTATTATCAGTAGTGAGCACTTGCAAAGCAACAAAATGCAGTTATTTTAAAGGTGTGTGTGTGTGTGGGGGGGGGGGATTCTTTCTATACATGCTGTAATTAAGATTTTCTAAAAACTTGAGCCAGTCCAATTTGTGTTTATTCTTTTTTTTTTAAGATCAGTAATGAATTTCTGAGAATTACAACTGCTCCACTTCAAGGAAGATTGCTGGTTTCCTTGGACAAGCAACATTACAAATTAATTGAGATCATCAGAAACAAGGGAGGAATTGTCAGAGAGAAGACCAGAGATACAGTATAATCGTCATCGTCAAGTTCTTGATCTGGTGTGTACTTGCTCAAAAAAGCAGAAATTAGCTTGGGGTCAAATGTAATATTGTGAATGGAAGCCACAGGAGCTGAGCAAGGCATCCACATCAAGTTGGCTGTGATGCACTAAATTAAAACATAACTAGCAGAATAAAACATTTTAGTTTAACTTGTTCACAGGTTAGTGTATGCTGTTTGAGTACAGGTTTCGTTGTCTGCCATGTTCATTTTATCACGCTTCACAAGCCTAACATAACCAACAATACTATGTTTGTTTTTACATTCCCAGAGCCTGGAGGTGAATGTATGAAGAGAGGATCTCCTGAAATGTCTTATGGTGTATTTAGTGGAAAATGTGGACCAACTGATTAAGCACTGGTAAGCATTTGTTCATAAGGCATTTCAACCTTAGAACTGAAAAATGTTACTGAATTGATAAATTAGCATTGATCAAAGGTCCAGGTGGCAGCTTTGTGGTGCTGGGGTTTGAACCTGTGAGCTTCCAATCAGTATAACAACATCCAAAAACCACACAACTACATCTGCCCCTTCATATTCACAAATATGCTCAGTGGCATTATCAGCTGCAGCACAATCTTTAAACAGGGCCATTATTATTATTTTTTAAATCATAGTATGTATTAACATTAGTTACATACATGCTCCTAAACCTTGTGGAAAGACTTCACAGAAGAGTTGAAGCTGTTATAGCTGCAAAAGACCAACATCATATTAAATCCTATGGATTAAGAAGTGGATGTTACTCAAGTTTATACTGTATGCATGTGAAGGCAGGCGAGCCAATACTTTTGGCAATCTAATGTAATATATAATGTTTGTGTGTATATGTATGTCAGTTGTTTTTGCCTATTCATTGACATAATTACATTTAACTTGATGCACCTTAATCCTAGGTGGGATTTTTTTGCACTCATAGGGAGCATTAAGTGATTTTTACATGCATACATCAGACACTGTTTTGCCAAATAGAGAAACTTGTCTAACAAATGTCCTTTCTTTTATTAGGCTGTTCAGAAAGATGAAGCTCAGGCCGAACTTGTGAGGTGCACGATGGCCCTGTTTGTCCTCAGGTAAGAAGAGGACTGTCTTTAGCCACCACATGAAATCGGGATTGTGACTTACTGTCGCACATGAATGTTCCATGTTGTTTGGCCTCATCTATGTGCTAAAGTTGCATTGTTTTATTTATTTAATTTTAGTTTTCTGTCTTTTACTTGGAGAAATAATGGTACAACAAAAAGAATAGGTAATGTGCGGTTTCAAGGATGGTAACCAAAAACAAATAAGTGTTTTTGAGGAGAACGTCTCGGGTTACTTTGCTGTAACCCTGATCCCTGAAAGGCGGGAACGAGATGCTGCGTAAACGCTATGGGAACTATTTTGCCGGCTGTGAAGCATGTGTGCAAAAACGCCAATATCTGGCTATATATAACCTCGGTCAGGTGACGTCATCTGATTAGATCCAGGTGGAGGTTATAAATACCGGTGAGCCGGCAACGACCCTCAGATTAATTTGTCTGAATGGACGTCCGGTCACGTGGTAGTGCGGCATTCGGACGCAGCATCTCGTTCCTGCCTTTCAGGGAACAGGGTTACAGCAAAGTAACCCGAGACGTTCCCTTTCAAAGCTACACTTCGATGCTGCATAAACGCTATGGGAACGAGAATACCAACGCCACCGCACTACAGGTGTCTGGACCCCAAGGTTGTGTAGCGTGTGCGCACAAGACAGAGAAGGTCTCAGATTCATGTCTGGGAAGCTGACTCGAGGACTCGTGAGCCCGGAGTGGCATGGACATCCAGACTATAAAAGAGGCGACCCCTCTGGTTGAATGAGCCCTGACTCCTAGAGGCGAAGTGAGTCCACGCGCCTCGTAGGAGAGGGCAATAGCATCTCTCACCCAGTGTGACAGAGTATGTGTGGTGGCGGCCGCCCCCCGGTTGCGGCCTCCATAACATATAAAGAGTTGCTCTGACTTACGCCACTGGCTGGTGAGGTGGACATAAGCCTGAAGAGCACGTACTGGGCACAGTAGGTGAAATTTCTCCTGCTCCGAATCCGCAAAAGGCGGAGGACAGAAGGCTTCCAGGATGACAGGGTGCATGGTTGAGAAAGGAACTTTCGGTAGATAGTTTGGGTGAGGATGCAGAATGGACTTGACTAGCCCAGGGGCAAAGTCCAGGCAAGATTGATAATGACTCCACCAAGACTGATAATGCACGCAGGTCTCAGATCCTCTTTAGAGAGGTAATGGCCATAAGAAGAACCATCTTGAGAGTCAGAAGCTTGTTGGGCGCTGACTCTAGCGGTTCAAAAGGAGTGTCGATTAGACCTTCGAGCACGATAGATAAATCCCACGAACGAGCCGTGACTCTAGTGGGTGGCCTCAACCGTTTAGCTCCACGAATGAAACGGGCAACTAAAGGGTGATTTCCCACAGTAACCCCTTCAGTCAGAACGTGGCAGGCTGAAATAGTGGCCACGTACGTTCTGAGGGTACTAGGGCACAAGCCCGAGGACAATTTCTCTTGCAGGAATTCCAGCACTGAAACGATTTGGCAGTGGACTGGGTCCACCTGCTTTGCCATGCACCAGCTCTCGAATATCTTCCATTTGAAGGCATAAATCCTTCTAGTGGAAGGAGCCCTAGCACTTAGGATGGTGTCAATTACGCCGGCTGAAAGGCTGGCTTGGCTCATTTGGTCCCGTTCAGGGGCCAAGCGTGAAGGTTCCAGAGCTCGGGCCGAGGATGAAATATTGTCCCCTGCGCCTGAGATAGAAGATCCCTCCTCACTGGAATCATCCAAGGTGAGCCGTTGAGGAGCGATATTATCTCTGAGAACCATACTCGGGCCGGCCAACGGGGCGCTATCAATAAGAGGCGCAAACCATGTTGACGGACCCTCGCCAGGGCTCCCGGGAGCAGAGGCGTAAATTGGGCCACGTATGGGCCATCGCGTCCAGACCCAGGGGAGCTGGATGAGTCAGAGAGTAGTAGAGGGGACATTGTGCAGTCTCCTGGGAGGCAAAGAGGTCCACCTCTGCTGTAGAGAATCTCTCCCAGATTTGAGTGACTACTTTGGGGTGGAGTTTCCATTCCCCGTGATTCACAGCTTGTCTGGACAGAAAGTCTGCTCCCAAATTCCTGTATCCTGGAATGTGAATCGCCCTGAGGGACAGGAACTTGAGTCCTGAGCCCAGAGCAGCACCGGATGTGCTAGCTGGTTCAAGCGTCGCGAACGCAGGCTGCCCTGGCGATTTATGTAGGAGACTACCGATGTGCTGTCCACCCGCACTAGGACATGGTAGCGTCTCAGCTGCTGGAGGAAATGCTGTAGAGCTAAAAATAGAGCCATCATTTCGAGACAATTGATGTGCCATGCGAAAAGGTGGCCTCTCCAGATCCCTTGGGCTGGACGGCCATCCAAGACCGCGCCACATCCGGTAAGGGAAGCGTCTGTCGTTAGCATTTTGCGACGACAAGACGGACCTAGAGTGGGACCCAAGGTGAGAAACCGGGGTCTGAACCAGATAGAAAGGGTACAAAGTCCTTTGCGCGTAACCCTTATCCGCCTTCGGGGATTTGTTCTCGTGTGAACTCCCCTGGCTCTTAATCACAACTGAAAAGCTCTCATGTGCAGGAGACCCAAAGGTATCACCGTGGATGCAGCTGCCATGAGGCCTAAACATTTTTGTAAGTGATGTACAGTCACTTCTTGGTCCAGCCTGATTTCCTTCAGAGCGTTGTTTATGGATTTGACGCGAGCAGGAGACAGATGTGCCTGCATAGCGATCGAATTCCACCTGACGCCCAAGTAGGTTGTCACCTGCGCCGAAAAGACAACGCTTTTCGTGGCGTTGAGTCTCAATCCCAGCGAATGAAGATGAGCTAGGACGACATCCCGGTGTCGAAGTGCTAGCTGCTGAGACTGGGCCAGGATTAGCCAGCCATCTATGTAATTCCACAATTCTACAGCATTTCCTCCAGCAGCTGAGACGCTACCATGTCCTAGTGCGGGTGGACAGCACATCGGTAGTCTCCTACATAAATCGCCAGGGCAGCCTGCGTTCGCGACGCTTGAACCAGCTAGCACATCCGGTTCTGCTCTGGGCTCAGGACTCAAGTTCCTGTCCCTCAGGGCGATTCACATTCCAGGATACAGGAATTTGGGAGCAGACTTTCTGTCCAGACAAGCTGTGAATCACGGGGAATGGAAACTCCACCCCAAAGTAGTCACTCAAATCTGGGAGAGATTCTCTACAGCAGAGGTGGACCTCTTCGCCTCACAGGAGACTGCACAATGTCCCCTCTACTACTCTCTGACTCATCCAGCTCCCCTGGGTCTGGACGCGATGGCCCATACGTGGCCCAATTTACGCCTCTGCTCCCGGGAGTCCTGGCGAGGGTCCGTCAACACGGTTTGCGCCTCTTATTGATAGCGCCCCGTTGGCCGGTCCGAGTATGGTTCTCAGAAATAATATCGCTCCTCAACGGCTCACCTTGGATGATTCCAGTGAGGAGGAATCTTCTATCTCAGGCGCAGGGGACAATATTTCATCCTCGGCCCGAGCTCTGGAACCTTCACGCTTGGCCCCTGAACGGGACCAAATGAGCCAAGCCAGCCTTTCAGCCGGCGTAATTGACACCATCCTAAGTGCTAGGGCTCCCTCCACTAGAAGGATTTATGCCTTCAAATGGAAGATATTCGAGAGCTGGTGCATGGCAAAGCAGGTGGACCCAGTCCACTGCCAAATCGTTTCAGTGCTGGAATTCCTGCAAGAGAAATTGTCCTCGGGCTTGTGCCCTAGTACCCTCAGAACGTACGTGGCCGCTATTTCAGCCTGCCACGTTCTGACTGAAGGGGTTACTGTGGGAAATCACCCTTTAGTTGCCCGTTTCATTCGTGGAGCTAAACGGTTGAGGCCACCCACTAGAGTCACGGCTCCTTCGTGGGATTTATCTATCGTGCTCGAAGGTCTAATCGACACTCCTTTTGAACCGCTAGAGTCAGCGCCCAACAAGCTTCTGACTCTCAAGATGGTTCTTCTTATGGCCATTACCTCTCTAAAGAGGATCTGAGACCTGCGTGCATTATCAGTCTCCCCATCTTGCCTGGACTTTGCCCCTGGGCTAGTCAAGTCCATTCTGCATCCTCACCCAAACTATCTACCGAAAGTTCCTTTCTCAACCATGCACCCTGTCGTCCTGGAAGCCTTCTGTCCTCCGCCTTTTGCGGATTCGGAGCAGGAGAAATTTCACCTACTGTGCCCAGTACGTGCTCTTCAGGCTTATGTCCACCGCACCAGCCAGTGGCGTAAGTCAGAGCAACTCTTTATATGTTATGGAGGCCGCAACCGGGGGGCGGCCGCCACCACACATACTCTGTCACACTGGGTGAGAGATGCTATTGCCCTCTCCTACGAGGCGCGTGGACTCACTTCGCCTCTAGGAGTCAGGGCTCATTCAACCAGAGGGGTCGCCTCTTTTATAGTCTGGATGTCCATGCCACTCCGGGCTCACGAGTCCTCGAGTCAGCTTCCCAGACATGAATCTGAGACCTTCTCTGTCTTGTGCGCACACGCTACACAACCTTGGGGTCCAGACACCTGTAGTGCGGTGGCGTTGGTATTCTCGTTCCCATAGCGTTTATGCAGCATCGAAGTGTAGCTTTGAAAGGGAACATCTCGGGTTACTTTGCTGTAACCCTGTTCCCTGAAAGGCAGGAACGAGATGCTGCGTCCGAATGCCGCACTACCACGTGACCGGACGTCCATTCAGACAAATTAATCTGAGGGTCGTTGCCGGCTCACCGGTATTTATAACCTCCACCTGGATCTAATCAGATGACGTCACCTGACCGAGGTTATATATAGCCAGATATTGGTGTTTTTGCACACATGCTTCACAGCCGGCAATGCGACAAGATAGTTCCCATAGCGTTTACGCAGCATCGAAGTGTAGCCTTGAAAGGGAACTTGTTTGTTCATTGTCTTCATTCATAAATGTAACTTCTCTACATAAATGAACTTTTTTGGCACAGAGATAAGTAAATTTCTTTGTTCCAGAAAAAGACTATTTGTTGATTTTTATGTATAATTCATAAAATTAAGTTTGTACGTAATCATACTTTTAACTTGAGAATAATGAAAAAGATAATACTATAATTTACTCCTATTACTTCATACTACATGAATGTAATTTGTTTCTTTCAAGGTAAACACTAAACTTAAATATAATGTTAAATTTTAGGTTTTTCTAAAGTGATATAATCAAGTTGTTAGAAAATTTGTTTTACTGGCCTAAGGCATTGTAACAACTTTTGTTTTTGATTTGGATGGATGAATTTATTTTTGCTTTGGGGAAACTTAAAAATATATTTCTATTCAATAAAAATGAAACCTTAAATAAAATTATAACATTTGATTTGAGAGAAAGTAAAAAAATTGCTTGTAACAAATTGAAGCAATTTTTTTTAAGTTGATCCAAAGTATCACTTTTTTCAGTGTAGACAAATTGAAATACAGAAAAAGGCACAGCGAACCCAAACGGTAATGTTTCCATATAAGGACGCAGGAACCCAGGAGCTTAAGACTATCTCTGGATATTTCTGGATCTCTGGTGTGTACGCCTGCCATGTGCCATGTGTTTCTCTTGCTGATGTGATTGTTAGTATTAGCTAAACCCAGCCCTGTCTGATGCCTCAGAAAAGGAGGTGAATGAAACAATGAGCCCCTACACAAAATTGTACTTTACATGGTTTACTGTATGTGGTTTAAAAACTGTTTGTGCCACTTGATTGAATCTGGTGCTTTAAGTGAGATCAGTCCATTCCTTAAAACTCATTCAAACTGTGAGTGTCACTGTGAGTTGTCGGGTGACCTCAAAGGGCCACTTGTCACAATTTAGAACTGAACATTATGCACTAATATAAGCACTCTTACAATTATTCCTTTTATACAGCAGGGATTCATTTCCTTTTAAAATTCTATACCTTGTCATTCTCTACTGCAGGAACATCCATGGGAATGTTGCTCATTAAAAGAAAAATCCTTAGCCAGCATGTCCTTGATTGTTGGATTGGCAATTTAGGAGTGCCAATTAGCCTAATCTCTATGTCTTGATTGTAAGAGGAAATGTGCCATGCTGCCACTTACTCATACTTATATATTACATATTCCACAGAGCGTCACAGGAGATCCTTTCTCCCAACGGCCATAAAACTTTACAACTCTTCTCTGTAACTCATACACACATGTATGTGGATTTTTTCAATTCAATTCAATTCAATTTTATTTATATAGCGCTTTTAACAATGGTCATTGTCTCAAAGCAGCTTCACAAAAATTAAAGAAATGTAACAACCAAAAAAAAAAAAATATATATATAAATATATATATATATATATATATATAATATATATATAGAATAATTATATATATATAAAATAATAAATAAATAAATAAAATTATAATAGAAAATAAATAAATAAAAACAAATAATAATAATAATAATTATAGAAAATAAAATAATTGGAAGTGTGGATGTGTGAGAAAAATGTGCAGATAATAATGAGACGAATGAATGAAATTTCTCTGATGAGCAAGCCAAGGGTGACGGCGACGGTGGCAAGGAAAAACTCCCTGAGATGGCATTAGGAAGAAACCTTGAGAGGAACCAGACTCAACAGGGAACCCATCCTCATTTGGGCGATAACAGATAGAAATGATATAACATCTTGTGTGTTGTGCAGGTGAAAATTCAATATGACAGAAATTATTTAAATTGTCATGAAGACCAGTTCAGCATAGGGACGAGTCAGTAGGTGCAGAGGGCAGATGAGGTCTGGATCACTGGAAGCACAGGAGCAGCATGTGTAGCTCCAACCATCATAAAGCTGAATCCAGTTGGAGCTGGTCCTTCTCTGGATGCCTCAGGAACCTCGCAGGGTCGGCCTTTGTCTACTGAAGCTGGCAAAATCTCCCGATGCCTCGGGATGGGTAGAGAAATACAGAACAGATGGGGAGAATTAGCGTAGTTGCCATTCGGTCGGTATAGGTGTACTGGAGTATGAGTACTGGGATGAGTTATGTGTATGCCAGATTAAAAAGATGCGTCTTGAGTCTACTTTTGAACTGAGAAACCGTGTCTGCTCCCCGAACACTGTCTGGAAGGCTATTCCAAAGCTTTGGAGCTAAATATGAAAAAGCCCTACCCCCTTTTGTAGATTTTGAAATTCTGGGAACTACCAGAAGTCCGGAGTTTTGTGATCTTAAGGCGCGTGGTGGATTGTAGCGTATCAGAAGACTGGTTAGGTATGTGGGAGCTAAACCATTTAAGGCCTTGTATGCAAGTAATACTATTTTGTAATTTATTCTAAACTGAACAGGTAGCCAGTGCAGGGATGATAATATTGGGGTTATATGATCATATTTTCTGGATCTAGTGAGAACCCTGGCAGCTGCATTTTGGATTAACTGAAGCTTGTTTATTGAGGATGCAGGACAACCACCTAGTAATGCATTACAATAGTCCAGTCTGGAGGTCATGAATGCATGAACTAGTTTTTCTGCATCAGATACGGATAAGATGTTCCTAAGTTTAGCAATA
Source organism: Channallabes apus (assembly GCA_030522415.1). Classification (NCBI taxonomy): domain Eukaryota; kingdom Metazoa; phylum Chordata; class Actinopteri; order Siluriformes; family Clariidae; genus Channallabes; species Channallabes apus. The sequence continues at coordinate 25,878,264 of CM060117.1, forward strand.
TTTCGAAGATGGAAAAAGGCTGTTTTTGTGATATTTGAAATGTGATTTTCAAACGACAAGTTACTGTCTAATATTACTCCCAGATCTTTTACTGCTGAGCTGGTAATAACAGTACATCCTTCTAAGCGCAAGCTGAATTGTGAAAGCTGTTGTGTGCTGGTTTTTGGGCCAATAAGTAATATCTCTGTCTTATCTGAATTTAATAAAAGAAAGTTATTGGTCATCCAATCTTTTATGTCCTGGACACACTCAGTTAATCTAGACAACTTAGGTATTTCGTCTGGTTTAGTTGAGATATATAATTGGGTATCATCAGCATAACAATGGAAACTAATCCCATGTCTTCTAATGATGTTACCCAAGGGAAGCATGTATATTGAGAACAACAGAGGTCCTAAAACTGACCCTTGTGGGACCCCATATTTCACTGGCATTATACCAGACGGTTCTCCATTTAGATCTACAAAATGGTAGCGATCAGACAGGTAAGATCTAAACCATTTTAGTGCCTGTCCCTGAATGCCTATATAATTTTGTAAGCGATCTATGAGAATATTATGATCTATAGTGTCGAATGCAGCACTAAGATCGAGCAGGACTAGCAATGAGATGCAGCCTTGGTCTGAAGCTAAAAACAAGTCATTTGTAATCTTAACTAGTGCAGTTTCTGTGCTATGATGGGGCCTGAAACCTGACTGAAATTCTTCAAGGATGTTGTTATCCTGCAAGAATGTGCAAATTTGAGCTGATACTACTTTTTCTAGTATTTTTGATATGAACGGGAGGTTAGAAATCGGTCTGTAATTTTTTATTTCATTCGCGTCCAAATTAGATTTTTTAAGAAGCGGCTTAATAACTGCTAACTTGAAAGGTTTAGGGACGTGACCTAGATGTAATGAAGAATTAATAATGTTTAGGAGTGGCTCTCCAACCATAAGCATCACTTCTTTTAAAAATCTGGTTGGGATTGGGTCTAACAGGCACGTTGTTAATTTAGCCGAGGTGATGAGTTTATACAGCTCTTCCTGTCCTATACCTGTAAAGCAGTGAAAATCTAAATGTGAAGCTATAGGCTGAACTGGATCGTGAGATACTATTAGAGGTTGAACCTCCATTATTTTCTTCCTGATATTATTGATTTTTTCATTAAAGAAGTCCATAAAGTCTTCACTTCTAAACTGTGATGGGATACTCTCTGCGGGCATCTTAGGTTTTGTTAGGCGAGCCACTGGACTAAATAAGAACCTGGGATTGTTTTGGTTTCTTGCTATTAGTTGGCTAAGATGCTCGGTCCTAGCAGTTTTTAGAGCCTGTTTATAGCTGCACATACTGTCTTTATACGCAATTCGAAAAACTTCTAATTTAGTTTTCCTCCATTTTCGCTCGAGGTTACGGGTTGCTCTCTTTAGGGCGCGAGTATGACTGTTGTACCACGGTGCCAATGTTTTATCTCTGACTTTTTTTAATCTGATGGGAGCAACAGTGTCTAATGTACTGGTAAAAATAGTGCCCATGCTGCTAGTCACTTCATCTAGATCATCTGCATTTAGGGGTCTAATAAGAAATTGGGACAGATCCGGCAGATTACTTGTGAATCTGTCTTTAGTGGTGGGATTCATATTTCTAACAGATTGATAGCGTGGGGAGACACAGCTAATCTGTTCTACGGGTAGAGTATATGTCAGGAGGTGATGATCTGTGATATCATCACTTTGAGGTATGATCTCTATATTAGAGACATCTATACCATGGGATATAATTAAATCTAGCGTATGTTTAAAGCGGTGAGTTGCTCCAATTATATTTTGCTTAACCCCAAAGGAATTTAGTAAATCCATAAATGTGAGTGCTAAAGCGTCGTTAGCATCATCTACATGAATGTTAAAGTCTCCTACTATAAATACTTTGTCAGAGTTAACCAATAGGTCTGATAGCAGATGTCCAAATTCTTTAAGAAAATCGCCATATGGCCCCGGGGGTCTGTACACGGTGGCCAAGGTAAAATATAGCAAGGGTTTATTACGGATTTCATTTAGTGCAACATTAATGATAAGCACTTCAAATGAATTAAACCTGGGCCTTATTTTCTGGGTAACAGTGAGTACATCATTGTAGATAGTGGCGACACCACCACCGCGACCAATTAGACGGGGCTCGTGCTTATAGAAATATCCTGACGGAGTAGACTCATTCAGACCAAAATATTCATTTGGTTTAAGCCAGGTTTCAGTGAGACAGAGTGCGTCAAGGCAATAATCTGAGATAATTTCATTAACAATAAGTGCTTTAGGCGCAAGGGATCTAATGTTGAGTAGTCCAAACTTTAGAGGTGGATTTTGACTACTTATTTTGCCTTTTTCTGGTTTTATGGTTATCAGATTGTTTCGGGCAAATTTAACAAATTTATTCTTTTTTCTCAGTATTCGGGGAACAGACACAGTTTCTATAGGACAAGCTATGTGTGTTCGTCTATCACTACGGTGAGTTGTGATGTGTCTAATATGTTTGGAATCTACAGTATGACTTACCGCCAGTCAGATGGTTCGTAGTGTTCTGGAGATGTTGTCAGAGAGGACCGCTGCTCCAGCTCTGCTAGGGTGTAGGCCATCGGTGTGATAGAGCCTAGGACGCTCCCAGAAAACATTCCAGTTATCAACAAAGCATAATTTCTGATGTTGACACCAAGATTGTAACCATTCATTAAAAGCAAATAATCTACTGAACTTCTCGATTCCTCGCTGAAATGTGGGAAGCGGTCCAGATATGATGATCCTTGTCGTGGGTGATGTGCTGCGGACCTGACTGATTTCACTGACTGGTATACAACAGGACATTAATACTTACCCATATTAATAATATGATAACTGCAATACTACCTCCCAATAGAATATGTAATACAAGATTGCATATAATAATACAATATTACATACATACTAGATTACTGTGCAATAATTACAAGTGGTCTTGAGTCCATTTTGTTGGTACTTAATGTTTTAGTTTTTTTTTTTAAATAATATTATTATTATTATTTATTACCTTTATTACCTTTCCTTAGTTAACAACTGTGAGCACCTGTAACCGAGCATAAGCAATTTCCCTTTGGGATTAATAAAGTTCTTTGAATCTTGAATCTTGAATGAATACAAGTAAAAGAGCCCTTGTTGTTGTTTGTATCTTTATATGTTGTATCTTTATATCAGCATCATATACTTTAAAACAAATGTCCTTCAGACACATGTTACTGTTCTTTGATAATAACTTAACTTATTGTTAAAGTTCTGGACTTCCAACTGCCATATTTTATGATATACAGTACCCCAAGGGTAAGTCAGGGTCAGTAATTGGTGGATTAACATCATAAATATAAAACACCTACTGTAGCTAGACTGGTTCAAAAGAGATTGAAGAGGATGGAGGAGATTAACATGAACCTCAGTGTGTATCTCTCAGTGCTGTTAAAAAAGGTTTCTCTCACAACAATGATTATTTACAATGTCAATATACTGCAAGTTTACTGATGCAGAATTGTTGCAGGCAGTTTAGTCTGCACATTCTTTCATAGTCAGTGTCTTGACTAATTGAGTAACTGAGCCAGGAATATAGAGGACAACAATAATAGTCAATAAATAGTAAGTAAAAAATAATAATAAGTACTTTGTTTACACACGAGTTTAACTGAGCAAAAAAAGGTATTAAAATACATGAAAATACTTTACTTTCAACCAAACATAATTTTTAAATTTATTTCACCTACAAGAAAATTGTCAGTTTTGTTTTTCAGAAATTTGAGACATTTTTAGACAATATAAATGCATGCTTGATTGTTTAACCTGTAACATCTCTGCCACCACATCCCGGGAGGAGAAGGTCTGGGTCACCGGATTACTGAGCCGACACTTTGTCTCCCCCTAGTGTGTCTGTGTGTGCATGTCTCCCTGTATTGTCATCAGCACTAAATCAGAGTCACCTGTCTACCCTTGTGTGTGCTTTACAATGGCAGACAACATTCAAATTACAAACTTAAATAATTCTTTTGATTGTGTAAAGCTGTTTTGAGACAATGTCAATTGCTAAAAGCACTATACAAATAAAATTTAATTTACTGGTTTACTCTTCAGATGAATAATTATTTAATTATTAAAAAAAAATTTAAACTAAATTATTTCAAATAAAGATGTCTATTTCTTTGGAGAAAAAAATAACTGATTATTTAGAGGATATTTATTTAGGACTGAAATGCACCCCTCCCTACTGTAAGACCTGGATTTTGAAGACCTGCAGTGATTCAGGCCTCTTTTTAAATTTCTGCAAATTTCCCATCTCTGAAATAACATAATCACGGGCTGTGTATAGAGTGATTAAAAACAATACAAGGCATGTTATGAAGAGGATTTCTATCTCTTCGATTCCATCGTCTCCGAAGCAGTGAACGCGCCTACAATTCACTTTTCATACGAATTACATAATCTAATAATTTGTTTTTCATTAGTTTATATAAAAGCAGACATTTCGCTTTCTATAAGTATATTTTTTCACGTCTGTGAGGCGAGTATACACAGAGTTTCAGTTCATTTCCTGACGTGCTCAAGTTCACAAAAACAATACAGAACCCTGTTTACTTTCTTTATTTAACAAAATCATAAAGTTTTTCATCATTGTGAGCGCACCTAAATAAAACTAGAGTCTTATAAAGGCTATGTAGCTATATGTGTATGAGTGGATATGGGCTCAATCTAATGTGAGTTCAGTGAACCAGACGCTCGTGGAAGCAGCACATGACCACGTTAACCCTACTAACACAAATTTTATGTCTGAACATGATTTGCACTGCACTGCACACATTAATTTTGAAGGGCCTGATAATGAGTATGATGAATACAAAACCCAAACACGCTATTGTTTCAAGATCTATATTGGGACCAATACAGATGCGCTGTATCTATAGACCTCTCTAGATTAGGTGTAAGAACTGGCATGCTACACCCATTTACCATAGAAGGGTCACACCCTCATGTGTCATTATCCAAAAATAACAAAAATTAATGGCAAGAATTGGGATCGTGGGTGTTGAATAACGAGAGAGTTAATGACTGGGTTCGTTTGGGAGACAAACCCGGTATAGCAAAACAAAGAGCACATACAAGGTCGGTCTGAACTGGTTGGTGGAAGCTAAGAAGCTGTAGAGATAATTCCTGTGTCCACATTGAATCACAAGAGAGTGAATTGGAGCTTCCCACAGATAGAGATAAGCAACCCAAGGATAAAATCAGTGCCAGAGAGCCTTTGGGCAAAGGGAAAACATGATGTGGGACTCGTATGTGATGTTGAACCAGTAAGAATTACACCAAAGTCAGATTATAGGCCTTATAGGCTCCAGTCTTTATTAAAGGCTGGAGTGATAATTCCATGTGAACACTCACCAGTTAGAGCACCAATCTTTCCAGTGAAAAAAGCTAAAATTCCAGGTGAACCTGAAGATTGGGGATTTGTGCAGGACCTTCAAGCAGTAAATGATGCAATAATACCAAGAGTTCCAAATGTCCCGAATTCATACACTATCCTAGCACAAATCCCACCGGGCAGCCGGTGGTTTTCAGTTGTAGATTTGGCCAATGCATTTTTTAGCGTTCCTGTTCACCCTGACAGCCAGTACTGGTTTGCATTTTCATTTAAGGGGAAATCATATACTTTCACAAGATTATGTCAGGGATACTCAGAATCGCCAACAATTTACAATGAAGCATTAAGAAAAAGCCTGGAGTCACTGACCCTGTCACCAGGGTTAAGCCTTCTTCAATATGTTGATGATTGTTTGATACAGATGTCGCCATTAAAAACCTGCGTTTCGAGAAAAGGGATCCCGTGACTTGCCGCGGCTTTGCGCGGCTGCGTGCGGGAAGCTGTGAACATGCCCTTCATTACCTGTAGGGGGCAGTCGTGTTTCAGTCTGAAGTATTGTGTGTCTACTGAAGCCGAAAATGTGTGCAAATTAAACTGCGCATGCGTGTTTGGAGACGCTGTGCCCGCGCTGTGGATCAGTCGGTTGTGGATCATCACGGAGGTACAACACGGCGTGGCTGGAGCTGGAGGTTGTCGTGTTCGAGGTAAGTTTAGCTTTCTTTTTTGGATGTGATTCTCGCTTTCATGACTCCCAATTAATGTTCATCTTAATCTCAGGACGTACAATTAGCAATATTTCAGTTTTTATTAGTGTGGAGATTCACAAAACACCGTTTTCGTGTAAAAACCTGAACCTACGGAGCCCCCATGGGTCCTGTGGTAAATAAATAAAATAATAACGAACCGAGCGTGCGGATTAATACACCGAGATGTGTGTTTCTTACCCCCACCCCGAGTGAAAACGGCGTGTTCAGACAAAGGCTCGCCAGTTAGATGCCATTTCTGAACAAACTGAGTCGTGTGTGTTAAAGCATTAAATGGTAAAAGAGCACTAGCAATAAACGTTTTTTTTTCTGAAGCCGAACTTTATTAATGAGTTACGAGTAAAGAACCTGTACATATGTTCATACAGTATTGACAGCAGCTCTAATTTACTGCGGTAAAGCCAGCCGCGGTTCAGAAAAACACGGTCAAGCTAGCCGCGATTGATTTTAGTGCGCGCGCATATTACAGTGATTACGGTAGTTTCATGAACAACACAGAGAGAATGCCCCATATCTGAAAAATCCTGCAGTAAAATAGTTTCATATGTGGTGTGTATATAGTATGGGATGTCCTGAATAAGAACTGATCATTGTTTTTTTCTACTTATTAGAAATGGGGTCTTTATATTCTCTCAGTCCTGGGCGTCTAAATGAAAAGCGCTCTGAAAGCGCGTTGTCTCTGTGTCGGTCCTGAAACTAATTTAATAACTGTAATAACTGTAATATGTGCGCACACTAAAATCAATCGCGGCTGGCTTGACCGCAGTTCTAATTTGTCTAAATCGCATTGCAGACAATAAAAATAAGTCGAGTCATCCTGTGACCCTGCATGCTTAATCTTTCCACACATGATTCTTGCTTCTTACTTTTTCCTTAATCCCTCGCTGATCTATCTTGTATTTTTCTAACGGTGTCAGAAACTTTGTGTGAGTAGCACTGCTTGACATGCTTGATGCCTTCCTCTTTTGTAATTTGCTTTGGATAAAGGCAAACTTACAAAAGATGAAGAAATGCCTAAATGTAGTTGTACGAATAAAAGATTATGTAATGATACAATGTAAACATTTTCACAGAAACAAAGCGTAAAGATGAGACGTGAATCTGAAGAGGATCTCTTTGATGATTGCCTGGTAAAGCATTGTTTTCTTATTAATTATACAATTTATTAATACCTTGAATATAGTGTTTGTTGTATTGGACAGAAGCATATAAATGCAAATGAATATATAAATCTGAGTAATTATTGAACGAATTTTCATGTTTGGACTAACCCTTTAAATACAAACTCAGCATTCATCATAGGATTTCCTGACACTGTAAAGGTGCAGAGTAATCTATGGAGTGTAGCCATCTCATGCCATGTTTTACAATGTTTTAGTGATGCAAGATTATTGCTAAAGCAATTTAACGCAAGTTTAACAATCTGAAGTATATGAAGTGATGGTCATTTTTTATTATCAATTATTTGTATTTTTTTTTTTCTCTGTGAAATGAAGTCAGCACAGGTTGAAGCAATTCAGATTTTTTTTTTGTTTCTCAAAATAAATTATTTATTTTCTTGTACATTTTATGCAGGGGGACAGACGAAGTGATGCCAGTATGCACCTTCTTAAAGTCCTTGTCGTCTGTGCTGTTGAAGGGGAAGGACCAGTTGGTGTATCCATAATCCTTGAAGAAGAGGAAATTTTGCAAGAATGTGGCAATAGCTCTGAGCACTGCGCTACACATTTGAGCTATTTTCAGAAAGTTCTTCTAGAACTTGATGGGATTAAGCTATCACCAAAAGTGCAAGCTTTAAAGATGAAGTTATCTTAAAACATTTGATTTGGCTTGACTACAAGTCTTTACATGTTGTGTTTACATGTTCAGCTTAATGTTTTAATGCGTTATTGTTTCAATGGCATACTTTTAAGTGCACTAGTCCAGAGTGCTGATTTGAATGTTGCAACTTCACTGCTTCCGAGGGCTATTACGTTTTAACGTTTATTCTACAGTTTGTTTAATGTATTTTCTGCTGTATTTTATTTCTAAATGAATGCTGTATTTTATTTATTTATTATTTTACACAATTTAGTTTAAAACAAGTATTTCAGGCCCTGGTGCCGTGCAGTTTTTTTCTATGGATGCAAAATTTAGCTGAATGCACTTTTATTAAAAAGACAACTTGGATCTAGACTGTGAATGTCACAAATATTTGGTAATGTTGGTGAATAAACTGTTTAATTATATTTTAGTTGTGTGATTTATGAAAGATATAGATGAAATAATTACTTAAGTTTCTTTCCAAAACACAAATTAGCAATGTTTACATTATTATAGGGAGTAATATAAATTGATAAAACCAAGTTAAGGGAAAATCTCACAAAACAAAATGATAGTAATTTCATAAAATTAAGGTTCCTGCAACTTTACTTGATTATTTTAAATAAATCTAATTTGTGCATTAAATATAATTATGTAACTTTTACTTGATTTCTTTTATTGTTAATTTAATTAAGTAAATTTTACCTGACAATTACGGGTGAGTTTTACTTAGGCTGAATCACAATTCTATTTTCTTCCCCTTGTCCCTTGAAACGAAGTGGAAAGGGGAAGGGTATAAATATTTCCCCTAAGAAATGGGACAACACTGTTATACGTCATCATACGTTGTCGCTGGTTCCTAATGTTACGTCAGAGGACATGCGCCGATGTTCATCACACATTCCAATAAGAGAGATTACTCACTCCCAAAGGTTTTTTGCGCCGTATTTCGATTTTTAAAAAAGTTGCTCATTTTCACCACGAACACGGATGCGTCTTCGGGTTTCCTCAGCCGTCCATATACAGAATATAAATTACAAAACTGTGGTCACGTTGCAATAAGTAAGAATAGTGTAAGCAAAACAATAGTGTATGGCCGTAAGCAAAACAAACAATGCGTTATCAAATGCTCGGCAAAATGCCGTGCTACTGAACTTTCATATTTGTTTGTAGCATGCAGTAAAGTGTATGTGACATAAAAATATATATTTGTAATATTGTGCAATATGTGCTATCCGCTAGCAAACTTTAGCGATTTTTTTTGCAAACGTTTCTTTACAGAACATCACCATAAACACAAACACAAGACTAAAGGTAATATACATATAATGAAAACTTGTCATAAAAATCTTTATTAATGGCAAAAATGACTTAACATTTATGGGTCTGCTTGCTCGAGTGAGCAGCCATGTTGAAAACTTCGCTTAGCCCTTCGTTTGAAGTGAGGTCCTGAAAAATCTTCGTTTGGAGGGCTATCTGGCCCTTCCCCCCTCCCCCTACACCTCCAACCAAAAGAGAAATGAGACACCACTACCCCTGCACGTGAACGCGTCAAATGGAAGGGTAGGGGGAAGGGTTGGGATTCAGCCTTAATATTGGAGCAATAAAATTTACTTAAAATCTATGTGTCCAAATTGTTACGAGGATTTTATCAAGTAAATCTTACAAGTTCTTTTTTTCAGTGCATGGGTGAACACGATGTTTTAAGAATTTAATTTTATATATATATTTATTTATTGTGTGTGTGTGTGTGTGTGTGTGTGTGTGTGAGACCGTTGCAACTCAAACGTCCTATTCCATTGTCACTCATACTGCCGTAGTTTTTAGAGCCCTAAAAAAGCATTCGCTAGTAAGTAAGTAAATAAAAGACAAATGAATAAATAGTTTTAAATTATATATATACAGGGGCGTAGATTTAGGGTGGACGGAGGGGATGTGTCCCCACCAATATCCTCCGACCATTGAAATGTCCCCACCAATAATTTAATCCACTTTTTTTTAAATCGTTCTGTCAACATTAACCTAGACACGCAGAAAGGGATAAATCACGTTCTCTCCTTGAGTCCTCCTGCCCCCAAAACACATATGAACATTTTGATTGGCTGTGCCTTTCCCTGCCATCATGTGATAGACGATTGGCTGCGTTCAGACACAAGCAGCGCCAAATGCAGTGGACTCACATTCAGTACAGCAGGCCAGGATATAGTCTGTGAATACGGACGTAAAACTAACAGCAGATTAAACAGCTAAATGTAAAAGTATAAATATGATCCCTGTCAGTCTCCTAATCTAGTGACTGTTTGTCAGAAATCAGTATTGTGAAAGAAATTGATAAACTAATATACTAATATTGCCATATGGCTAGAATTTTGTTGACACCAATAGACAATCCACTTCAGAAAAATAGTTTTTAAAATGCATTCACTTACTTGGCGAACATTAATGATTTGATTCGAGGTTTGCACACTAAGACTCAGAAAAAGTGAAATAAAATGATTGCTGTTTAAATGGCATGTGTTTATCCTGTTTTGTCAGGTAACAGAACCTAAACACCTGTGCTGTATATCAGACAGCGATGGAGAGAGTGTAGATTACACACAGGTGCTCTCTAGTCATTAGCACTCATCAGGCAATGTCTATGGCCAACTGACTGCACTCAGACCAAAGGGGGCTGAATAATTACACACACCCCACTTTTCAGTTATTTATTTGTAAAAAAAAAAATGTTTGAAATCATGTATGATTTTCGTTCCACTTCTTGCGTGTACACCACTTTGTATTGGTCTTTCACGTGGAATTCCAATAAAATTGATTCATGTTTGTGGCTGTAATGTGACAAAATGTGGAAAAGTTCACGGGGGGGGGCGAATACTTTTGCAAGCCACTGTAGTTGTCCTGAGATTTAACATTGTTACCAATAATAGGCTGAGGCATTCTCTGTCCATGCTCATAAGGAATCCCTCAATGTTTTTCAATTAGGGGACAGAAGCAGATCAGCCATGTTGTAGTTCAGGTGAAGAGGCGAGGTCACAGGAGGTCAATCTGAATGTTGATTATACAGTATATAACATATAATATGTGTGCGTGTATTATACATGTTGATTATACTAATATTTAGCATTATGAGGAGTGATAGGCTGAGGATGTAAGTGATTCATTAGTGTTTTTGGCAAAAGTTTTGAACTGACATTTCACTTTTTTGTCACGCTACTTCAGCAGGTGGCAATGCTGTCCGGTCCTAGTGCAGTCAGAGGGGAAGAGTTAGGGTCAAAGCCATTGTTCACCCCCAAAAAAACTTTACTCACTATTTAATCCTTAAGTGGTTCCAAACTTTAATGATTTTCTTTATTTTGTTGAATACAAAATAAGATATTGGGGAAAAAAGCTGAAAACATTGACTTCCGTAGCAGGAAAAACAAATACTATGTAAATCAATGATTACAGGTTTTCAGCATTCTACAAAATATCATCTTTAGTGTTTATCAGAAGAAAAAAAGAACAGCCTGGACAATATTGATGTCAAACAAATATGCCAGCAGTTTATTTTTGTTAACGAGAGGCGAAGGCATGTTTTTGTCTCCTTCATATAGGAGCAATAGGCATTGAGCTGTTGTGTGGTACTCTACCTAGTAGTTCATGTTTAGATGTAATCTACTTTTATATATATATACAGATGATTGAGATGTTTCATTTGCACTAGGGCTCAATAAAGAATAGTTTTTATTTTATTAAAGACTATCTTTTTGTCAGTTATGAAACATTCCTTTAACTTTACACTATTCCTTAATTTAACTTAATGAATTGCATTTCGAGTGGATTAATATAAATCGAAGCATTGCTAGTATTAATGTAAAGTGATTTCGCGCCATATTAAGAAAAACATGTATTCAGTGGACATAGTTGGGGTGGGAGGTTGGTAGGTGGATGGGGCAGGGGGTTGGGGGTTGGTGGGTGGAAAAGGGGATTGGGGGATGGGGTATTAGTTGGAGTCATAGGTAGCAAACCTACGCCCTTGTGTGTGTGTGTGTGTGTGTGTGTGTGTGTGTGTGTGTGTGTGTGTGTGTATGTGTGTGTATATATGGAAATATAATTAATATTTTCGTGTTTAATTACAAAAAAAAAAAACATTTTAATGGTTAGTGATTGTTGCAGACATTTACACTATTTTTGAGAACTATTAAGTTCTCCTTCACCGTGTCATAGCCGATAACTGCCCCTTTGAATGGTGTTAAAAATACTTGCAAAACAAGTATTGCAGCCATACATTGGAGGGAACTTCTGAGGTGGTCAGTGATTGATGGCACGGTCGGTCGGAGGGGGTTGTGATCACACCTATAGATCTTTTGTTCTAGGCTATCGGTCAAATATCTCTCCACTTGGAAGCAAAAACA